>JABAKD010000013.1:9841127-10073200 GCA_012845835.1 Undaria pinnatifida
GTGTTGCTGCAGCGCGTGCACAGACCGTTGCTGCTGCTGCTGCTGGTGCTGGTGCTGGTGTTGCTGCTGCTGCTGCTGGTGTTGCTGATGTTGCTGCTGCTGCTGCAGCGTTGAGGTAGTCACGTTCAGCGCCTGCTGCGGGGACTGCTGCTGGGGTTGGACTTGAACAGGCAGCAGGGGGGGATGCCGCGCTTGCTGCAACGGCGACGAAGAGGACAGCGGCATCGAAGACGCGTTGCCCATGTGAAGACCGTTGGAAACCCTCTGCGAATCAAAAACGGCCAAAATGAGAGAGGCGGAAAAGAAAAAAAACGAAAAACATGAAGAGAAAAAAAAACACTTGCAGCTGTGAGATAACATAATCGATCACACATCTTTGCGAAATAATCACACGTTTTTGCGAGCTGTGTTGACACCATAAAAACAAACGAAAGTCATAAAGGGACAGATACTGCTACACGCTAAGAAAAAAAAAACGAGCCGTCAAGAACCACGCCACCTTAACTGTTCACAACAGCGAAAAATTGATCCCACACTAACTCCAAGTAAAAATTTGGCCAAAAACTATGGCGCAATTCTGAAGGAGTTAACCCCTCTACACCTGCAAACCCGTTTTAGGGGACAATTTACTTGGAATTAGTGTAGGGAAGGGTTTTGGGGCTCTTAAGGGGGTTAAGGGGGACTTTCTGTGCCATATATTATGTCCCTGAACGTGCAAGAGCGTAAGCTTGCGCAAGTCGATGAATATCGACGAGCGAGAATGCTGATACCTACACTCGATAAACATGAAGCCAAGCACAGGGGGGGGGGCAGACGACAGGGACCACGGTCTGCCCAGAAGGCTACCAAGGGTAAAAACTTTCCACAAGTTGAGCTGGAAACGGTAACAACTTCCCACAAGTTTACCTGGAAAGTAAACGTGGTGGGAAAAAAGAGAGAAACAGGAGGGTGCCTAATGTTTTCGTCAGGTTCCTCACATGAGCTTGGGTGGGCGGTTGGGTGGGTGGGTGGGTGGGTAGGTGGGGTGGGTGGGTGGGTGGTGTCTTCCCCAGCTTCTCCCCGCTTTTCTCTGTTTTTCTCGGTAAAGCTTACAATAGATTGCGACCGAAAGAGCAATGGCCCAACTCCTTGTAAAACCGCTTCTTAGATAGAACCGGGGCTAGGGGAATCTGAGACCATTCGTTGGATCGGTTCTGATTACACCACGGAAAAATTAGAGTTCGTTCTTCTTCAGTAGTTGGGTATGAACCAGTGGCCTCATCTCCCGCGGCTGGTAATTCTACCCCCTCGTACTCATTTCGCCTCCCAGGTTTGGGTCGGGACAATTACTTGCCCCCTTACGCCTCAACCCAACTTCAGATATTGAGAAAAACAATAGGCTCTTACTGCTGATATTATACGAGTATACCACACCGGGTGATACGTTTTTTTGACCCCCGAGTGTTGTCACCGGGGGGGGCGATAATGCCATCGTACACTAAATAACAAACTATAGGGCCGTGAGTTGGCTGGACTTGGCGACAATTTTAATACCTGGTACTTCGTTGGCGAAAAAAGTCAACCAAGTGACGCTAGTCCTCCTCGATATAGACCTCAAACACACCAGCTTTACGAGGAACACACCTGGCAGTAATCAGAACCCCACGATATCCACAAAAACATTCACATACATATGCTCCCACGTTTTTACCATGTTCGGTCGTGATTACTACCGGTATGTTCCCCCGTAGATAGGGCCAGAAACGACTATTTAATAGAGCCCCAAAACCCCTCCCAATACTAATTTCAAGTTATTTGTCTCCAAGCCGGGTTTCTAATTGTGAAGGGGCTAAGCTATCACACATCGCACGCTACTGTTAATAATAACTGCAACCCGATATCTAGCCACTACCTGGTACAAACCAGTCGGCAACCTTCAGCCAGGCAACTCACAGCCCCACCTTTAGAACTGCCGTCCCCACGTTGTCAGGAAAACAAACTGCTTTAAATAGCGTGGGACATTTTTGCAGTACAACAGAAGGATTAAAATACCGACCGACCGACTGATCGACCGACCGACCGACCGACCGACCGACAGACAGACAGACAGACCGCATCTTGGGCTAAACACATTCGAATTAGTGTAAGATAATTTGTGCAAGACAACTAAAAGCGTTAAACAAGCTGGACAAACAAATTGAAATCAGGGTATGACCATTTCGCAGTACGAAACAAAAGGTCAGCTACCGATCGACCGTACCTGCGCAACCGAGACGCTCGGTCTGGGCATGCCAGACCCCGCCGCCGCCGCAGCCGCCGCCGCCACCGCCGCAGCCGCCGCAGCCGCGGCCGGGTCAATACCCGACGGCGCCATTACTGAAGTAACCGTAGGTCCAGCCGACACCATCGACGCACCCACCGAGGACGTCGCGGCTGCCGTCGAGGACGCAAGGGAGCCCGACATCGACTGCGACAACGACGACATCACGCCTCCGGAAGATGTGATTCCTAAAGGTGGGAGCGGACCCACAGATAGCCCAGCGGACACCGTCGCCCCATGGCCAGCCGAGACCGTCGTCGTAACGGACCGGCTCGGCACCCCGGATGCCGGGAGAGGCACCGATGATAAAGCTTCCGCGGAGGTAGGCACGGTCGGTGGCGCGCCAGGGCTCATCGCGGCAGATCGCAACGGCAGTCCGACGCTCGTAGCGATCGCGTTCGCACCCGGCGCGGACGCTGACACGGTAACGGGGGAGGACAAAACGCCTCCAAGGCCACCCGACCCTAACGCCGCAGAGGTGGAAACCCCGTGCCCGTGGGTAGTACCCGCTTGCGAGACGGAGGTAACCGCCGCTGACAGCGAGGAGGAAGTTGATGGCACCGTCATAGACGCCGTCACCGCAGCCGCGTCAGCTTGCTGATGCTGTTGCTGCTGCTGCATGGTCGATAGGGTGCCCGGTTGCTGCGGGACGAGCTGCTGTGGCGAAGGCCCTGTAGGTATCACCGAGGCAGAGGACGCCGGCATGGAAAGAGGCACTGCGGCCACGTTCATCGCTGGCCCCCCCGTGGAGGCTCCGTCTGTTACACCGCCCGTGGGGGCTTCGCCAATGGTCACGCCTGTAGCAATGCCGGTGGTGGCTATGCCTGGGGCTACGCGGGATGGGCCAGAAGCGGGCTGCTGCTTCTGCTCGGACCGATCGGTCTTGCCCCCGTGCCCCTGCCCTCCCTGGGCTACCTGCGCCGTAGTTCCTGGCTCTCCTGTAATCTCCTCGGATGTCAAAATCGAAGTCTCGACAGAAAAATCCCGTCCACGGATGAGAAACTCCAAGGATTCCAGCGATAGCTAGCCCCCAGAGATCCCTTCTGTCGCGCCTCCTCCCGCTCGCTCTTCTTCCTTGTGTACGTAAACAAACAAAATAGTGCGATTGTGTTGTGTGCCTCCTGCGAAGAATTTCTTTCTTTGTCGCTCTGTAAGATGCACACGGGAAAGGTTGCGAAAACGCAAAAAAATAAAGAATAAAAATAAAAACAAAATAAAACAAAAAAGGTAAGTTACGGCCAAACAGCCAGACAAAGCAAAAGGAGATAGGTGCGGTTTTACCGTGAAAAAGAAACAAGGGCACCGTTGTGTTGTACCAGGCATCATACATGCAAAATTATCGCCATGACATTTTATTCCCAGGCAATTTTGGGGGAAGTAGCATTGTATACGAGAGAACGGCGACAAGAGATGGCAGGCTGCACGAGCATAAGGCACTCACTCCCCTTAGCTGTCAGGCTGGCAGCTATTATAGTGCTATTGGCAAAATCGGCGACAGATGAACAAACCATCGCGAGAAAACGTGAAAAGATAAAACGCGATAACATGGAAAAAAAAAGGTGGTAAAATACATTCGCGCGATCGGAGTATCACGCACAGCTTGCAAAGATGAGTTTCGACAAAATATTCGATCTCACAGCTGGAGTGTAATTTAATTTTTATAATAATACATGAGACTACTGCTGGTATTTGTACGTATCATACACGCATGAAGAATGAAATCAATACTGTTGTGGTGGTACATAGTTTCGCGAAATGCGTAAGGCATCCTTCCAAAAAAAAACTACGTACACTATTCGCGACGACCGAGCGCAGCGCTGCCGGCGCGAATGAAACGCACAAAAGGGCCTGAACGAAAAAATAACAAGAACAAAGAACAAAACAAAGAACAAAACAAAGAACAAAACGAAAAACAAATATACACCAAAAAGGTGACGGCGACAGCAATAGCCCAATCAACAGTCGACCAAGCAGGGGGGGGCGGGGCGCACAACAGGCACCAGCACCGGCTCGTTATGATATTCGTACGTAAGAAAATATCACGGGGTTTCATGTGTATGATAGTGCGTTCCTGTGTTCAAACGATCTGTATTTCGGCTGTGCACGAGCATGGTCATCTCGTGTCAGGAGACTGCTGATGTGTTGTTGTCTTCGCATTACACCCTTTTTTCTTATGTAACGACAAAAACGCACCCAGTATCCGTCCTGAACCCTAATCCTAGAGAGATCCACCTTACGCAGTCATACAGACATAAGCAAAGCGTCGCATATGCTGCGTAAAACAAAATACATTACTATGCGATCATACAGCAGCGCGAAAAGAGACACACGAAACGGATGGGTAAATGCGGCGTACCGTTCCGATGCATCACGAATACAAAGACGCGTGGTGAAGACGGTTGACTGCGTCTACACATTCGCATAAAAAATACGTGTGCGAATACTTTCTTTTCGTCGCACATTGAAATATCTACTTCTTTTTAGCTTGTACAAAAGGACATTCCTCTGTCCGATGTCATGCTGGTGCAAAACATTCCCGGCTACTGATGTTTGGTTTTGTTTTCCTACTACGCCTACCAGCAGACTCCGTATGCATTGTCGTGGCCACAGGCTATACTATGGCCATGAGCTACAGCACCGACGTAGTGTGGAATCAACAACATGGCATTGCCCTCATTCGCGAACTAGTGTGCTTTTAACTCGAGCATACATTAATCTTTACACTTATACTTTCTACCCGTACGCGAGGTACACACTGATGACCCCATGTTCATTCATGCACAATTTTAACTCTCACACTGCTCGGTAGTAATTTTATATATGATATGTACGCTATGCAAACATGCAATGAGAGGCTGCCCTCCGTTGCCCTCATTCCTTATACCCCCATTAGGGCCCATGCATTGTGTGCGTCTTGTCTTCATTGCGACCAAAAAAACGATTGGGATCTTACGAAGCGTTTACTATTAGGAAGAGCATGCAACAGCACCAGCATGAGCATGTTGTGCACGTTTCGTACACATCCCTGCGCTTAACTTCTGACACACACCCTACCGAGCAGAAAGGGCTGCTTTGTGTGGCCGATTCTGCGATCGTCACTGTTGTTGCGACATGATTTCTCCTTATGATCCCAACGGGGTTTTACATCATAAACCCTTCCTGGTACCTCTTACAGGGGTTATCCTCACGTCATCTTTCGATACTAGTGCCCCTCGTGATACCAAAGGGGTTGGCATAACCCATTTTACCCCAACTTGGCCCGTGTGTTGTCCGAGGATACTTTCAATAGCTCGCACGACGGCGTACGCATCCTTACTGATCGATTAACAGGGTTAGATTGTAAGGGTTTTATAATCTTGAGGGTTTTATAACCTTATAACCCCTCACCCCTCCCTTAACCGGGTTTTAACCGGGTTTACCATGGGTTTTAACCGGGTTATCATACACCTTACCCCTTAAAGGGGTTGCTACAACCCCTTACCCCTTAAAGGGGTTGCTACAACCCCTTACCCCTTAAAAGGATTATTCTCCTTGAAGGGGTAACCCCTTTTACCATTTAAAGGGGTTTAAACCCTTACCCCCTAACCGAGTTATAACTCCTTACCCCTTCAAAGGGGTTGTTACAACCCCCAACCCCTAATACAGGTTATTTTTCTTAAAGGGGGCTCATGTATAGAAACCAAAACCGACGAGTGCGATTTCATCAAGCGTCGAGTGTAATTTTCATCACGCGTCGAGGGTGTGCGTGCAGCGCCAATCAAGTATTACTATGCTCTGCAAGGGGTTATATGCCCTCTTCCGGGTTCATGTACAAAAACCATGTACAGAAACCATGTCCGGAAACCAACACGACGAGTGCCAGTTCGTCAAGCGTCGAGTGAGCATGCAGCAGGATAGTACACAAAAATAACCACGCTGTGCAAGTATTGGACAGCTATTTACACAGTACAGGGGGTGTTCCGATTTAAGAGCTCCCAAGATTAGAGTGTTCGAGCGGTCAAATAGGCGGCCAAATAGGAATGTCCCGCAATACGAAAAGCACTACATTGTCCACGGCAGATAATAGCAATGTGTTGTGAAGAGCGCTTGTTGGGGCTTGTCACGCGGGGTGCTCTTAAATCGGAGTACCTTATGTACCTCGGAAACAACCCGAAGCCTGGGCGGCTTCGTGTGACCCGCGCTGTATTCATCGTTACTTTCCGCCTTTTGGGACTTGAGAGGGGAAACTCGAATAAAAACGAGCGACCGGCGTATTAGGCAGGTTGGAAACATCAGTATCGACTCTAAATCTGTCGAACTCACAGCTGACGCAGCTGCCCGTCTACGGGCAAGAGAGCCGTCCCCCTCTTCACAGCCACCTTTAATCTAGTTGAAATAATTTTATAAAATACGACGTTTACAGCATCGACCACACCAAGCAAAGCGGGCTGCTGGGCTGCTTGCTCGCTTAGGAATGTGTTGTTCACGTCCCGAACTACAAATCCAACGAGTTGAGGCTGCTTGCTCGCTTAGGGAAGTGTTGTTCACGTCCCGAACTACAAATCCAACGAGTTGTATTTCATATGTATAGACCAGCATGCACTATGAGCACTATCGTACGCTTCACACTCCAAGATGAAAATACCGCAATCCCCATATTGTTTTTTCGCTGCACATCGGCCCCAAAACAATAAAGACCCACAGAGATTAAAAACCTCTTAGGTTGGGCCAGGCACTAAAAATATACGTGAGGCAGGGTGTGTCCTATACCTGGCACAAATTTAGGGACATTAAAAAAAAGGTCTCTGTTTCGCGCACAAGCCGAGTGAGCCAAAAACACATCAAATCTCAATTTTTGAGATATGAAACCCCTTTCGGACTCCACCATTTTGGGCAGCTTCAAGCCAAACCTATCAGAAGAAGGCACGTTGACGCCTTGACCGACGTCAAATTTCCAATAATGCACCTTGACGGCAAACTACTAGGTTTTAGTGTGGAACGATCGGTATGACACCCTTGATCGCTGGACGTGTTCTCTTGACCCACCCTGTCCTGGCATCTTTGCTTTCAAGCTAGAAATATTTGCTGTACGTGGATACATCACCTGAGGCAGCACAGCAGTAGTACAAGGGCTAACCCCTGCGAGACTCCAGAGGGAAAAATTGCCGACGGAAGTTGATGATGACGGCAGGCATCGGGGACTGCTGGTTGACGATGATAAAAAGTGGTGTCCGAACTATGAATACAACAGATGCAAATAATCGTAAGGGACGGGCGCACGCAACATGATCCTACTCGTACTGCTGCGCGCTCACGCTACTTGATTTGTAGACGCTCGAAAATATCGCGATCATCGATTTTTTGGTCGCTCTGCTTGAATCAAGTCCCGAGAAAGGTTATAACCCTTTCAGCACCGCACTCCCGACATGGGAATAAAACACTTGGAGTTAGACTACGAAATAAAATAGAACTTGGAAATGGGTTAAGCGCTGCAGCGTTCTCGTACTTGACCTTATACTAACGTACAGCAGTAGGCATCCCCAAATAAGGCGGTATCTCTATATAAGGCGGCATCCCGATATAAGGCGGTCAAAGTTGCCCGGCGCGACTGGGTAATTACGTTGATAACCTGGAATGAATGCGGCGGCTTCCCTCTACAAGGCAGTCATATTGCTCTGGCACACCATCGCCTTACTGGGGAGGGGGAGGGGCATGTTAAGGGGAGGCGTACCCATTTGTTGCTTGACTTAAGTCACTTGACCATTGACCACGCATGCATCCCTTTCGAGACGAAGCACTGTTCCTACTCCTAATATAGACACCTCCAATATTTGGGTGCTCATTACGCTTTTTCCATATATTACATAAAAACTGTTTCCTTGGGGGGGGGGGGGGGGCTACTGCACAATCCAAAACGGATTTTGCGTCGTGTGCGCGAAAAAAATGCTATTGGCAACTATTAAACCCTTTTTGGGGCTTCAGAGGGGAAAAAAATTATCGAAAAAAAATGACGATTCCAGAATCGGTCACACGGAGCAGCCCGGGACGCCGGGAAGAGGGTGTGTTCAAAGCGCAACGGTAGGAGCTAGCTACACGACAAACGCACCGCAATCTGATACTAAGAGTAATATAATGTGTACTTGCTGCGGGATCTTCCTACTGTAGACGGGTGACACTATCGAAAATCTCTTGTTTTTGGTCGACATAAGCGGGCCTCACAAGGGTTAATTTGATGACAGGGTACGTTCGTGTGTGTGCGCGCGCGGACCCGACGCTCTTGGCATTCGTGGGAGGAACAAACGCAAACGACACAGGCCGAGTTGAACTCGAAACTCGAAACACAAACATGTCAATTTAAACGTTCCCCATTTTTGAGAATTCGTGCCTTTGGAAGTTGAGGGGGGGGGGGGGGGGGGAGTGGGAAAGTGTCGAACATATATGACTGTAAATACTACCAGGTACTAAAAACGGCGAGTTTCGTCTACCGTATGTTAGGTAGGATTAGGGAGGGAGAAAGAGAAAGAAAAAGTGCGAAGAAAATAGATTGGATAGGCGAGGGGGAAAAAAAAACAGCATCGCCAACTGAACACGAAACCAGCTTTCGCACCAGGCACGGGCAAGTGTCCGAACTGCGATGTAAAGGAGCTGCAGTACACTCACGAAGCATCGTATAAATTAATAGTACCATACATACTACTACTTGTACTACGCTGGGCGCTCTTTTCCTATTAATAAAAGCTTGACAGGATCGCACTAGACCTTTCTATCGTCGCTGCCAGATATAGGTCTACTGCTGCAAACGAGTCCCAAAGGCATGCCAAGTACTGCTGCTGTACTAGTGTGTTGGAGTATATATTTAGACTACGGCAGTACAATCTGGAAGGTATGATACCCTTACCCGTGCGAGTAGGACCAGGCACTGATACAACCTACAACAATATGACAGCAGGGGCAGAGCGCACACACATATCGTAGTGACGAAGACAAAACAACAGGTACTTGCAGTAGGTACGCAACGAGCAAAAGTAGTAAATAGCATACCAGGTACGTGCAATATGACAGCAGGGGCAGAGCGCACACACGTAGTACTGATGTTCTGCTTGCTGGTAAAACGGGATTGTCCGGTTCATCTTACCTCCACGAACCAGCTCAAGAGAATTTTCTTGTTACAGAGAGAGGCCAGCGAAATTGGCACAGCCTGTTCGTGGTGAGGAAAAAAGAACGTGCTCACAAGGATGCCCGCCACAGCAGCAGCAATTACCGCACCCAATGATGTCGTATACTTTTGTACCATGGCAGTATTTTCGGGAAAGTTAAAGTTGTCGGGAGGAAGGGGAGGGGGGAAAGGTGATTCGTGATTGCAGGCAACGATTCTGTCACACACTCTCACAACTAGCATCTCTAGTCATGCCAGAAATAGACAATACTGAAGTCATGATAAAAGTGACAAAAGTCGTGCTCGCAGTCGTATCAAACTGCTGATCGTCTCACAGATAAACCAACGAATCCATGCTGAAGTCGTAATAAAAGACAAGCCACGGTACACGTACCAGCACTCGCAGGCAGTCCTACTCTGCTGTTGCAACTGCTGCTGCTGCTTTGTATTACCTCCAGGTATATAAATAGACCACGAGCACCCAACAAGAGCATCACGAGCACTCGTGCTTACTATTAATACGATGCACAATGAAAGCATCGATACAAATCATTGTTGTGCGCCGGTGCAACGACACGAACAGCAGCACAAAACAGCAGGGGCGCAAAATATACAAACAAAAGGGTGAGTGTGATACGAACAAGCACGAAAAATCTCGAAAAAAACTCAACAAAAAATGTACCATGTACAGACTGCATCTACGGGAAACACGGGGAGGGGGCGGACGCTCTATCAAACGTTTAGATCCGAAACCAAGCGACGGTGAGCGCGGCGCCCAGACCACCGCCGCGAATCCGAGCATACAACCCTCCCCGCCACGGAACTACGTGTGACTCGGGCCGAGAGCACGCTTCTGCGTGCCGAAGCGGTGCGCCCGTGCCACGACGCGTGTCGAAGCGGACTCGAGAAAAATCGACCCAAAATCGATCAAAACTCACGAGATTGCCCAAAACACGAAAAAAAACGGAGACGAGCCGCTTCGGTACCCTTCGCTCCACATGTCAAAAAACGAGCGCTCCACACCCCGCGCGATAACAGCCGAGCACCAAGCACGGCATGGCTACCAAACGCACCCGGAATTTCCGCCTTCGCCTCGCGCTCCGCCGGGGGGGGGCGACGTATATCGCCCGAAAGCCAAAAACTCGCTGCGAACGACTTTTCCCAAACTACTCCGCGACGACGAGCAAATTTTGGGAGCCGAGCCCCTAGAACCACTAAAACCGTGATCCTTCACCCACCTGTGCGCGCAAGGGTCGAACCGATCGCCCGTCGGCGAGTTAGGCACGTCCTTGTGTCGTACGCCGGCCTCCCTCGCCCAAAAAAAACACGGAGTGGTATAGATTTGGTGGGTATCTTGATAGGGGATGATAAGCTCACATCCCCTGAGTAAAAAAAATACCAACCATCGGCTCATTTCTCTTTTTTTCCTTTTTGGGATTTGCTCTCTCTTTTCCCTTGTCTTTTCGTTGTCAGTTGTGCTTGGTGCTTGGGTCCTTTTGTGCTGCATGCAAATCATTGTGGTTTTGCGAGCATTTTTCTTATGAAGTTGTAAGCTACCAATAATTGTGGTAGCGGTGTTATTATTGTGTTTTGCTCTCTGGTGTAACCATGTTGACGCACGCGTGTTTGCCACATGCGTACATACATGCAGCATGGGGTGCATGCACATGCATGGGGTGCGCGTCGGCAGGCCCGGAGAACAGACACAGACAGCACAGCAGAGTATATACTCCCCCAAAATAAAGTTTTGGCCTGAAAATGTGCAGTCAGTCGAAGTATACTTACTTGTAGTACTGAATGAGAGCATTGCAGAACTGAAAGAAAAGATTGGCAACAAAAAACCAAAATCATTCAAACGGTACGTACGTTCGTGGTACGTAGTTACGGCAGGCAGCCTCTCGCACTTCCTGTCTGCTGGTATTACTATGAAAAAAGAAATACACTCCTCCAGCTGTGAGATGGAAGGAAGATTTCTTGTCGAAACTCATCATTGTGCAAGCTGTGGGTGATACTCCGATGGCGCATATTACGGGTTGCGCGTCCTCATCATTAAGGATATAGGTCGGCGACTCCCCTTGGAACAACAGCAGCAGTGTAGCTATCAGGGTCAACGGGGTGTGATGTTAGTCAGTCTGTGCACGGAAACTATAAAACCCGTTTTTGAGGGGGACAAAATAAATATGACAGCTGCTGTGGAAGGAAATGCATCAGTTTGTCAAGTGTATCCTGTAAGTCGTATAACCGGTGAGGGGAGGGAGGAGTTTTTATGGGCGTGAGGGGCTGGGTTTGAACAAGAGGAAGCGGGGGGGGGGGAGGAGGACGGGTGGGGCAACTCAATCTGTGCGTGAAAATATAAATCCTCTAAGGGGATAAATCTGACGGTTTTGAAAGGAATGCACCAGTTTATCATGTATATCCTGTAAAAAAGTAAAAGTCGTACAACCAGTGAGGAGAGGGCGGAGTGTTCGAAGGGGTGGGTTGGGAGGGGGGGGGGGGGATTGGGGCAAAAGGGTTTTTAACAGCTTTAGGTCGCATAGATGTAGGGGTTTGCTATACGGGTGGTGCTAGGTCTAGGCGATGGTGCGGATGGTGGGGAAGGAGGGGGCGTTGGGGGGGGGGGGGTTGAGTAGCGGCATGGATGGCTCTAGAAAGGTAATGAGATGATTTCGATGTTAGGTGGGGCGTTTGAGCAAGAGGGAGCGGGGGAAAAGCGGGGGGGGGGGGGGGGAGGGTTGTTAACAGGTTTAAATCGCATATATGTAGAGGCTTGCTGTACGCTAGGTCTAGACGATCGTGCGGGTGATGGGGAAGGAGGGGGCGTTGGGGGGGGGAGGGCGTTGGGGGGGGGGGGGGGGATTAAAGCTACGTCATGGATGGCTAGAAATATAATGACGTGATATCAATTGCGTAGAAGAGTTTATTACTCTGGCCGATTCCGATTTTAGGTGGGATGTTTAGACAAAAGGGAAAGGGGGGAAAAAAAGAAAGAAAGAAAGAGGGGGGCGGGGGGGGGGGGGGGAGGGGGGTGGAAATTAATTGGAGCTACGGCATGGATGGCTAGAGAGATAGTGAGGTGATATCAGCTGGCTGGTAGTGTTTACTACTCTGGCAGCTTTTGATTTTAGGTGGGGCGTTTGAACAAGAAGGATCGGGGGGGGGGGGGCGGGGGGCGGGCGGGACACTTCAATATGCGCGCGGAAAATATGAATCCTTGAAGGGGACCAATCTGACGGTTGTAGCAAGAATCCATCCCTTAATATCACCTGCCTGGTATCGTTTATTATTTTTATTGTAGTAGCTGAGTAGTTAGTGCTGTCGAGTGATGTTGATAACTCAGAGCTCGCGCAAGGCAAATTCTCCGCACGTAAGGTATATATCGCTGGTAGCAGTATAATAATATTGAATCGATGGAGGCAGTTATACTGATTGGCTGTTAACACTTATTACGAGTCAGACTGCAGTGAGTGGCGGTTGTCGTGTGTGACATACTTCAGTACATACATACATGATGAGAGTGACAGTTTCGAGTTTCGTTAATAGTATTGAAATAGTTGTAGTCATACCACGTTAGAACATACATCATACGACACGCCGTGTGGTGTGGTGATAGTACACCGCGTCTCCAACGCCATAACCAGCGCAGCACGGCAAAAGGAACACAAGACTAGAAGAACACAACAGCGAGAGACGATGACCGAGTCAGAGGTTGCGCACAAAATGTGCAACACGACGACAGATATTTTCTCACGCATACATACGTATATTTATTTCCTGGTGCGACATCCGACCCACCCATCCACACCTACCTAGGTGTATACTTGCAAAGCATGCATGCATGCATGCATGCTTTTCTTTACTAACACCCCTGCTTCCTATTATAGCTATGAATGCCACGTACGACTACCATACATACGCAGGTCACCATGCTGGATTCCACTGTCTGTCCTGCGTAACGTGGAGAAATAGGGAAATCGATTCGGCCAAGGATCAGCTCATCATGTTGCTTGTATCGTGCACACACATGTGTTCAATGCTATGTGGCGTGAAGAGATGCATGCATCAAGTTGAAAAGCCGGTGGGGTGGGGGGGGGGGGGGGGGTACTCATTTAATACTCTAGACATGTGACCACATTTGACCACGCATCCCTTTCGAGACGGGGCCCCGTATTCCCACAGCTCCTAATAGAGACAAGACCGAAATATCTGGGCGCCCATCTCGTTTTTTCCTGTGCTACACAAAACAAAGCGCTCATCTCATATATTTTTCCTATTTGTTGGCCGCCTATGTATGTATGTGGCATCTATCCACCAGGATAAAAGTTGTTTTTTCTCGCTGCTATCTACCAAACTTCTCCATGTCACATTCGTCTACTTCCCTCATCTCCCCTTCTAGTGTGCCCTCCCCTCCTACAGTGTGTCCTGTTCCTCCCTATCCATGCATTTCATATCCTTCCACCATGTGGACTCTACTCTCTCTCGTTCGCTTTGCCACAGGTGCAGATCCACGTGTCATGTCCACCTTGTGCCTCCTCCGCCCGACGTAGTACATGCATTTCTTTATTCTGGCAGGTGCAGCCGGGATGGGGGTTGGGGGGAGGGGGGGGGGGGGGGCGTACTCATTTATTGTTTGCCTTAGTGATTTGACCATTGACCACGCATCCCTTTCGAGACGGAGCACCGCTCCTACTCCTAATAGAGACACCTCAAGGTGGACGGGGGGGGAGAAACGTGCGCGTTTCGTCGCATCCAAAGCTTACGTGCGACTCAACTCCACGACAATAGTGTAATAAGATAATTCATTTACGTGGTTGTTGAAGTGGACAAACACGGTCGGCGTGGTAGGAAAAGGAATTATGCTGCGTGCCAGTGCGTGCCACCAATCGGTCTTGATACTACTAACGTATCACCCCCCCCCCCCCCCTCCCCCGGTGCGATCACGCAATTGTTGTTGATGACGACGTTTTTGTTGCTGATGGCTCTTTGCTAACGAGGTTTATACGACGAGTGCATTATTGAGCGTGAAGAGGAAATAAGCATTCACTAACTGTCTGAGTGGATTGTCAGCATGTAGTTGCGTACAGACTGTACATGCGAACAGGCACGGACGAACAGAAAGACAGACGGACAGAAAGAAAGACAGAAAGACAGAAAGACAGAAAGACGGACAGACAGACAGACAGACAGACAGACAGACAGACAGACAGACAGAAAGACAGACAGACAGACAGACAGACAGACAGACAGACAGACAGACAGACAGACAGACAGACAGACAGACAGACAGACAGACAGACACAGACAGAAAGACAGACAGACAGACAGACAGACAGACAGGCAGACAAACAGAAAGACAGACAGAAAGACAGACAGACAGACATACAAAAGCATGCAGACAGAACAGGCAGACAGACAGGCAAGTAGAGGATTTGCACACAATGTACGGCACAGTACTACTGCAGCATGGTTTGTTGCCACAACGACAAAGGAGAGATTGAGAGAGACCTACAGTGCTTAAAGCATGTACGAGCTTCTTCTTCTTCTTCTTCTTCTTCTTCTTCTTCTTCTTCTTCTTCTTCTTCTTCTTCTTCTTCTTCTTCTTCTTCTTCTTCTTCTTCTTCTTCTTCTTCTTCTTAGTATTATCATCATCATTATTTCATAATAATATTTTAAGAACGTCAGCCTTACTATTTTTGCCCTCCGACAATATAGCGTAGATGCAGCTCCGATGTAAATCGAATATCCTTCCATAAAGCAGCAGCAGCAGTACCTAATATATATGAAGTCGAATGATCGCGCCATAATGCACTGGTATTTCCGCCAACCATTTGCCCATTTCCTTTCCCCGCATATTCTCCTTTTATCTACTATTTCCTCTCCCTGTATATGTTTTTGCTGAGGGTCTACCTTAATCCTCATCAACATTGTTATTACCACCCCACGCCAGTGGCCGTAGTCCTCCCGCTTCTTCCTCCCATCCCCTCGCGGCCTGACGGTCCCTCTGAGCTAGTCTATATCGATGAACTCTGCGCGAAATCGCGACGTGAATGGCCACAGAGATTATTTGGAATAAGCGCTCCTTGCACACGCTTTTCCGCGCTAGGGACGATGCGTCCGTCCCTCCAACGATACTTGCCGCTACCTGATCGATCAAGTCGCTGCCTTCTTCAACGAGGCGCCCAAAGCTTTCCACCGCGAGGGTGGCGAGTTTATAGCTGCGCTCGTCGAAGGACGCCTGTCCCGGACGAGCGTAGTGGTTGCGCTTGTCGGAAGTAGAAGCCGCTGATCCGTTTCGATCCGCGCTGCCTTCCCGCATGTGGACCCTCGCTTGTGGGTCCGCATACGTGACGTCGAGGAGTATCGATTTGTCGCGAAACTCCGATGCCGTATCATCTCGTAGTTCAATCACGATGTCCATTCGCAAAAACCCTGTCTGCGTGGAACGGGGCTCCGCTTTCCACCTGGTGGTGGATGGACAAGCCCTTAAGGGTGCGGGAGAGCGCGTGCACAAGGGGTTGGTGCTGGTTCACCTGCGAGCCCGATCGGTGACACAATCGTGCATGCCGCGTATTAGCCCCCGCTTCACCGCAGCATGGGCACCTCGCCGCCAGGAATTCCACCATCCCCAGAAATCTATTCCACGCAGTCACGAACTCTGATGCAGGTATGGTTTTAGCTGAGTCTACAGGCCTCGCCCTTAGGAAGGCGGTAGACCCTGATCCTGATTGACTCCGTTGCCGGGCCTTGGCCAAGTCTCGCGTCTTCTCCTCGCCTTGAGAGTCACCTGTGTCTCGCTGGGGCCTCGTCTCGGGGAGCTGGTCCAGCGAAGAGACGTACCTCTCATAATGTACTCGATTTACCAGTATACCCAGGCTATGCTGCGCTTCGCTGGATCTGATAGTTTCGGCGTTGTGTGCAGGCAACAAGTCTGCGACTGATTGCTCTCAGGCACCTTGCTCTTCTGCTCTAAAGTCTCTGTCCCGCAAGCTTTCCGGCACGATGTTCGCCTTGGCCTCCTCTGAAACCCCGTGCACGTCGCGCAGGTCTCTGACGCTGTTTCAGATGCGCCGCACGAGGTCAGAATCGGGCAGCTCCCTCCGGACTTTGTTCCCTATTGAGCCGGACAGATCAGCAAGCACCTCTGGCACCGTCGCCACCAAGCTCCCAACGCATGCTGACATCCTCCGCGCTTCAGCCGACGACAGCCCAAACCCTCCGGCCACCGTGGACAGGCTCGCCTGCGCCTGTTGACAGGGTTGCAGGGTCAGCATGTTTGTCGGGCACCCGTCCGCGAATAACGACGATTCTTCTGCTGCCCCCGGGAGATCGAGCAATTTCTCCAGCATCCACAAGGCGTTGCCATCTGCTTTTTGGTATGCAGCCAGCGATTGCTCTGGGTCCATCACGCGTTCAAGGTAGAAGGTCCGTTGAACCATAGAGCCGGTGGCAATCAGGTTGGTTGATTGCTTATCCGGCATGCGCGACAACATCCGCGCGATTTTCTCCGCTCCCCCGTTTCGGACTATCTCCATTGCGCTCTCCCTCGCGTATTCATCGGTGCCAACGGGCACCCTAACCGCCTTGACTCCGCTCCACGTTCGGCGATGCTGACGCCAATGCGTTCAAGAAGGGCAATTTGTTCCGACGTAGGTGCGTGCCCCTTCGGGGGCAGGGCAGCCGTTTTGCTCGGGTTGATCGCAATGCCAATGTTGGACAGCTCGCGCTGGAGGAAGGGTAAAACTTCCACAGTATTGGGTATGATTCCTATCGTTCCGATGCTAATATCGTCTAGGTAGGCGAATGACTCTATATCTCTTGGCCCAGACTCCGCCCGTGTCCGCTTCAGCACCGGCAGGGGCGGCATGCAGAACAACGCCGGTCCCATGGCATCCAGTTGTTGCGCCCCGCTGGAGCAGTCAATCTTCCGCCTTTCTCCCGATTCCATCTGAAAGAACACCGGCGCAGACATCTCGCCGTAACATTTTGCCACGAACGGTGTAAGCGCCGGCTCGCAAATGGCTGTCTCCGTTAGCATAACAGTCCGCGTCACTATTTCTATGTTGAATGCGTTGGAGCAATCGGTGAGGATCAGCCAGTCTTTGGTCTCGTGATGTACTCTTGCGCGTAGCGCTAACTGTTCCACCGCCCCCTCGTACTCCGACCCCAAACTGTCTCGCTTCGCGGTTGACCTCCTCCAGCCGTGGTGACCAACCGCTGCCGCATGGTCCCGGCCGCGCAATAAAGCGCCTCCACGTCATCCCCACGCACACGGGGCGGCATTTTTCACCCAAGGCAGTGAGATTGGATTGCAAAAAGAGCTGCCGGAATTCAGGCGGGAAGGCGTTTGGAGGAATTCAGGCGGGAAGGCGTTTGGATCATCGATAATTCTTCTCCAGAAGGCTTCAAGGCCAGCTCCGAATTTTTCGCATCCGAAACCAGTCCTGATTATTGACTGCAAGCGCGAAAGCGCAGGCCGTCGCTTCCCGCTCCTGAGTTGCGAGCATTGATGACCTCGACGGCCATCTGTGGGTAGAATTTTTCCTGCGGGCGCCAGTTGGGACCACTCCCTTCCTCCGGGTCGGAGGAGCTTGCTGCCACCGCTGCCGCTGCAGCTTCGAAGACGCAGGTCTGGTCTTCCTCCGGGAACTTTGCTTTCACGCGCTCCCACGTTTCCTCGTTCGCCGGCGCGCGCGGTTCCGCGAGGAGGCTGCGTGCTGCCACAGTCACCCCCCCTCGATGGCGGCATGCTGACGATGCCCTCTCAAACATATCAGCGTCCGTCTCTTCGCGGGCTTGGCTACTTTGCCTCGTCGATGTTCGATGGGTATACTCCATTAACCACGGGAGAAAGAGGGTGAGATCACCGCGTTCGGCAGACGCAAGCCTCTCGCGCGGTTTCAAATCGTAAACAAAGGGCGTTAAAGGGCGGTCACTCCCTGCGTGCAAAAACGTAAGTATTAGGAACAGGACATGCTAAAGCCACCCCCCTTCCCTCCGCAATCAATGTCTGCCTGGTCGGTGGAAACCCGACATACTCCGTCCCGGCATTGCAGGTATGCGAGGGTCTAATAGCTATGGTCATACTGCCACGGCCATGCCTGAATATCGAGTACACCCCCCACCCCATCCCCCTAAACTAAGGAGTTTCTTTTCAAGAACAGACCACGCATAAGGACCATCCTCCCCGATATACCAACGACCATCACTCTCTATACGCAAAAGACCGTCACCCCAAATGTGGAAAATACCACCACCCCCTGTATATACTAACGAGTTTATCGGCAACAAATATATGTTAACGCCTCCCCCCGCTCTAAATGAGGAGTTAACGATTAGAAGCAGAGCCTGCTAAAGCCTCCTGCACCTTCCCCCCGGTTGACTAAGGAGTTGATCATCAGGAAAAGAGCATGTCAAAGCCCTCGCTAACCTTAGGAGTCAACAAACATTAGCTCAAAACGAACAGATACGCGGGGGGGAAGTAAAAGGGGTGGAAGAGGTTGGAGCAGAAGGTCATAACAGAGATACTACTGCTTTTTGGAAGGATGTTTCGGGACCAATATCGGAACCACGTCGTCTGCGCTACATTGTCGGAGGGCAAAACTAATTACAATGATAATTAGAAACAGAGCACTTTAGAAGGCCTTCGCCCCCTGAACCCGAGACGAACCACGCTTGGATAGATGCATTAAGGTATACCGTTTTTTGCCGAAAAAGTGTTTTGAATGGCGGGGGGGGGACTCCTCAGCCCGAAATCGTCCGAATTTTCTAGTTTTTTTCCGAGACAATCCCGGGGCAGGGGGTCTGCCGAAAAAAAATCTGAGCTCCTCCTAGCATGAGCGAGGAGCTCAATATCTCACGCTCTCGAAACATGACTTCGGAGGCGTTTTGTTCGCGCAAACCTGAACAAACGCTTCGGCCTGACCAACGCTTCCTTGCCCCGGAGTCCCAAGACATACGATACTCGTAAAATGATTCGACCGCGGTATACAACCGGCAGTCCCTCACTTGTGGGGAGGTCAACCGCAAGGTCACACCAGAAGTCCCTTCTTTTTCGGCGTAAAAAAATAGTGCAACACCAAAAGCACCGTGGAATGAGTCTTTCGTTCGTATACCTATTGTAGAAAGGACGCCTTCCACGATAGAGGTTCACCACTTTTTTTTCTTAATACTACCCCTCAATTTGGGGGCTTAAGAGAGTCATCCCACGGTAGGGGTTGCAGTTGTATGATTGCGCCAAAAAGTCCCTGGTCGAGATTGAGTTCCTCATGTGAGTAACTGCCGGCCAATGAAGTGATTTCACGAGCACATTTTTTTTTTTCAGGACTAAGGCATAGAAGCTTGGTCGAGTTGCGCGAACGAATGCCTTCGAAGGCATTTTTCGGGTGAGATATTGAGTTCCTCATGTTGAGGAGCTCAGGGACATTCGGCTACAAACCTACCGTGTGATGGCTCAAGACTTCTCCTAAAAGATGATTGTTCGAGAAAAAATACAACGAACTGCTATTTGATACGGTGGTGAAAAGTCCCCAATGAATGGCGCTTAGATACGCAACAAGAAATCGCGCCATGCCATGAAAAAAAAAAGACGGCGGCTCTATGTCCGACGTTTTTTTGGGTTCATGAGCTCCGTCGTTCAGAAACCGTTTCACCCGAGAAAAATGTCGCCTCTGTGTCGTAGCACACGCCTTAGAGCGGTGCACCATTTTTTTTTTCTGAGCCTTCCCGCACGTGAAGAGCTCCACAACCTTCCGTGACCGAAACCGATTTCGAGTAAACTGAAAGCGCAACCGGGTGAACAGACACACCCGTGGTGTAGGTGGGGGGTGGGGTCCTTATTTGGATATCTATTTTCACTGGGTCGGGGTCATTCGTGCGAGTGTACCCCTCCTTCCTTTGCGATCTTGCGTTTTCGTGTTTTGTCGCTTCGACATGACAACGCCATGGGCTAGCTACGCTGCGCCGAGACAAACCGCCTGAACATTTTCCAGCGAGGTACAGAGTCAACTCGGGCGAGTGATCCCAACCAACCAGACAGTGAAAACCAGGGTACCTCCCCTTGCCATGGCGTTGGTCTCAACATTGCCAAAAAGAAAAAAAAGTGTAATTCCGACGATTTTGCGTTAAGAAATCCCGTCACCCAGACAATATTTTAGCCCCCCCCTCCGAAAAAAAAACATGGTACCATCATGGGAATGCCCGTGTTGGTTGTATAGCACTACCCAATGAGCCACGCAGTCACGCAACATAACCTTTGTCTTTTTCTCCAACACCCGTTTTTTTTGGGGGGAGGGGCGGGGGAGGGGAGGGGGGGGTGAGGGGATTGAAACAAATCGATGCACCTGTACAGCGCTACCGCTCTATCACACCTGTGCGGTCTCATGCTATGGTATCCCCTCTACCCCGTCCGGGGCGTTATGATATATAGTAGCGCTTGTCCCCTTTGTAGCCGGCAGGCGTTGGTTATCACCTGCGTGGACCAACAGCTCCGCCCCACCCCCTCCCCCCTTCCGTCAGAAGGTATCCGGCGGACAGCAAGCAGCTAATTACCAGAAACGTAACATCCAAGCAACTCACGTGCGAGTGATCGGCGCAGAGCCAGAGGCGCCCCTGCACAAGCAGCAGTCGGTCCCTAGGTCCATATTTCCCCAGCGCTCTACTACACTGGCGTCGTCGGCAGGACTGGTGACGCGTGCTACGGTTGAGGTAGCACTTTTCCGTCAGAATTTTCCTTAACCCAAAATCGTCGGAAATTCGACATTTTTTTCTTTGGTTCATGATTCTCGTTGTGTATACCTAGGCGCCATGGGGGATTTTTGCATTTTGTATCATAGCAGTTTTGTTTTTTTCTCGAACATATCTGTTTTTGGTTAAGAAGGACATGTGTTTACAGTCGTTCTACGGTAGGCTCCCCCCCCCAACTTTTCTTTAACGAAATCGCCGGTTTCAAATACCCCAGCTCCCGGTCGAATCTCCTGAAATACGGTGTCCCTCGACACCCCGACCGAGGTCGTCGATCGTTAGACCTTTGCACACAAGAAATAATATGGATACCCTTTTGTTTTTCAACAGTATCCTCTCTTGCGTCGAGCAGCCATGAAACGTTCGTTGAAGAAAGTCGCTGTCTTTTTTTTTGGGGGGGGGGATCTATCGTAGAATCAGTCTTAAGAAGGACATGACTTAAGAAAGACATGTGTTTTTTTCTCAACCTCCTACAGCGAGGAACCTCAGAAACAAAAGTGGTGCACCTCTACCACCTTCGCACGCGTCTGGTACACTCGCTTGATGAGGTCTCTACCTCACCCAAAGCACTGAATTTGAGTGTGTGTGGGGGGGGCGGGGGGGGGGGGAGGGGCGAAAGTGCCTCCCCGGCGAATAAATGACCATGTCCTACGTATAAAACGAAAAACAAAGCAATACAAAAAGCAAAAAAAAGACGATACCAGGTATTGGGTCAAGGCCTCCCGAAGTTCATGAACTGTTTTTTTTTTTGCCAAAAAGTTTCGTTAATATTATACCTCTATCGTAGAAGGCCTTGGGAAGGAAGGTACATGTACAGGAGAAGGGAAGGTAGCGTTCGCGAATGATTAGGTTTCCTGCTTTGTGGGTTTCCCTTTAGTTCTCTTCTCTAGTTTTGTCTGGGAATTGTCTCATACCTCGAACAAAATCACGATCTAGATCATCTACAGATCATCTACAGATCATCTACAAACCATCTACAGATCATCTGCAGTAGATCCTGCATCTGCCGTTGTGAGATGTTGTGAAGGATATGTACATGCTGCGCGCAGATACAAGCCTAGAAACATGTTGCTTAGATGATGCAGACCGCCGTGCGGCTCCCACTCGGTAAAATAAACATGAGCCATAGACCATACATATCTTCCATGAGAGATCTAGATCATCAGGTGGGGATCATCAGGTGGGAGTCATCGGGTGTGGATCGGTGCCTGCCATTGTGAGATGCTGTGAGGGATCTGTACATGGTGAGCGCAGATACAGCCCTAAAAGCAGTTTGCTTAGATGATGCAGACCGCCGTTCGGTTCCCACCCGGCAAACATGAGCTAAACCCAGACAGATCTTCCCTGAAATCTCTAGATCATCTGGTGGGGACCGGTGATCTGTGATCTGTCCGAGATGATGGGGAATGTTTAGGAATGATCGCCGTTGAATCTCATGCCAATATCCCGCTGATATGTAGCCAGCCTACTATTGGAACTCCCTAGTATCGCCAAACCGATGTTGTGCATTTTCGGATGAAGAAACACAACGATAACAAATTACAGCCAATAAAGGCGTTTGCGATTTGCAACCTCTGATGAGTTGGGAGAAAAACGAACTCTGGCAGGGTAACTCCGCCAAAATGCCATCAAAATCCAAGGCCAACAAATCCACGAAATTAAATAGTAGGTTACAAAAAAGAAAAGAAGTGATACATAGGAAAACACGCATTTCTAAACTATATCTTGGGCTGCTCTTTTTTCGTGGATCGGGTGTGGGTTGGGTTGGCCTTGGATCACGCGACGTTCGACGGTTTCAATACTATTACTATATGTTTTCCACACACCAGCTTTCTACCCTAAGCAATCCCTCTATAGTGCAGTAGGGGTTGGACTTTTTTGCTCCAAAAAGGGTCGCTGGTGTAATGCTACGGTTGATCCTCTCACGCGAGGAACTACCGGTTGTATACTGTGGTCCAATCATTTTACGGATATATATATTTTTTTTTTGGTCGAATCGCGCGAGCGAATACCGTCGAGGTCATGAGTCGTTCTACGGTAGCCCCCCCAACTTTTCTTCAACAAAATCGCCGGTTTCGAAACCAGCTCCCGACCGTATCTCCTGATATACGGTGCCCCCCTGCCCCCTCGATGCCATCGTTCGATAGCCCCTTTGCAACCAAGGAAACACATGGAGATATTTTCTTCATCTCGCATCATTCCTCGTGTCGAGCAGCCACACATCGTTCGTTAAAGAAAACCGCTGTTTTTTTTTTTCGGGGGGGGGGGATATATCGTAGAATCGGTCTCATGTTTGGGGTGGGATATTGAGCTCCTCGCGTTGGTTAGGAGCTCAGCAAGCTTCCCCTTCACACCAACCGCGGGATGACTCCCGACCAATCAATGTTGGCGCATCGCATACGACACTGCTGTTAAGATACGGCCTCAAAAAGGCCTGTGGTTACCCGAACTTGAGATGATTTGGATGGGATTCGTATGATAAGGTTGGTGTTTTATATTCGGGATAGTAAGGAAATAGATCGGATAGGCACGTGCCTCCGATCTCAAAAGCCATCCGGGGCTCTCTAGGTGGAATCGAATAAAGCTACGTCTCTACGAAGGCTAAGAAAGTGAGTACTCTCCGTAGGACCTGCTCAATTGGCAGACCTGCAGGGGACACTCTGTGTCTCCGCCCAATACCCTTACAACACCCTATTGCTACGAGTAGAACTGCAAAATAAAGTTGGCTGGACTTCACGACTCGTTGTCAGCGTTAGTTTGGTTTGAGTGAGTAAAAAAAGCCAAGTGACCGGCGTGCGTCGTAGTGTATACGCTTGCAACGGTACGACAGGGGTATAAACAGCACTTTTGGGGGGCCCGGACTAAAATTTTTTCTGAACGAATGGCAGGGCTGGGCTCCCTTATCCCCAAAATCGTCCGATTTTTTTTTCGTCGTTTTTCTTGTTTTTTTGCAACAAGGATTGTTTGTATATGCCTATGCCGTGGAATTTTGTTGATCGGGTAGCACTTTCATTCTTCTTCTTAAAAATAAACAAAAATCAAGTTTTGGGTGGGGATATAAAGAGCACTCCTCAGACACATGGCACGATAGAGGTATACCGTTTTTTGGCTATTAACCATAACACATGCCAGGTATATTCTGAACGGTGGGGCTATAGGCTCCTTAAACCTCAAACCGTCGGAATTTTTTGTCGTTTTTTCTTTTGTCTTTGCGAAATGTTTTTGGCTGTGTGGTGTACTTAGGCAAGGAAGACCGCTCATCAGGTAGAACCCTTCGTTTTCTCCACAACAATGTATGTGTGTTTTTTATGTAGAGAGCTCTTTGACTGCGGACTTCCCGGAAAAAAGGCGCAAAAAAATGGTGCGTCTCTCTGCCGTATGATATGATAGCACATGTATTATACTCCCGTGGTCGCATCTGTTTTTTTGTCGCCAACACTACACTCGTCGAGCCACAACACTGTAATAATAAACAGTCAGATAATAACGCGTGCTATTGCGCAAGGCTAACGGTAAGTGGGGTGTCATTTAGGACCACGGATCAGGAAGTTCTGGAAATCTCGCGGGCCGGGTCGGGCCGGGTCGGATCAGGTGTCGGGTCGGGTCAGGTGACCCGACCCGACCGGTGAGATTTCAAGAACCTCCTGACCCGACCCGACCCGATCCGTGAGATTCCCAAACCTCACGACCCGACCCAACCTGACCCGTGAGAGTTTAACCACCCCCTGATCCCCGACCCGACCCGACACGCCAGGCTCCGAATGACCCGTGAGATGCAGGTGACGTCGCGGGTCGGATCACCTTGACCCGCGATATTTTTTTCCGCCGACCCATGGGTTCGGCCCGTGGATCCGACCCGCGGGTCGACACTTCGAAAATGATTTAGTTTGTATGTGTGTTGTACTCCGCAGTGACATGTGACCCGGATCTAGACATGAGCATATTTTTTTGCGGCGTTTGAACGTACGAATATTATCAAAAGGATTATCAGCGCCACAGAAGTCCTCGGAATGGAAATGTAAGGTTTGAACGTATTGGATTCGCGGGTTAGATCGACGGGTCCTACCTGCGGGCAAGAAGAAAACAACTCTCAAGTCAAAGAAGTCGTGACATGATTCGTACCTTGCGGGTCATGACCCGACCCAACCCGAGATATTTCAACGGCTTTTGACCCGACCCGACCCTACCCGCGACATTTCGAAAACTCTTGACCCGACTCGAACCCGTCCCGTGAGATTTCAAAACTTCTTGACCGGACCCGATCCGACCCGACCCGACCCGACCCGACCCGACCCGACCCGACCCGACCCGACCCGACCCGACCCGACCCGTGAGATTTCGGAAACCTCCTGACCCGACCTGTGGGTCGGGGCATGACCCGTGACAAGTCCTGGTTATTTCAGTGGCTAAAAGCCGTTCGCGCGAGTTTGGCCACCCTCTTTTCCTTGCAGTGGTGTGTGATACGATATTGTCTGTTCTTGTCGATCACATCGATGGATATATATGCTCAGCTTTAGGATTTGTTAGGTTTGCCCTGCCCCCCACTAGATCGTTCGGGCGCTTTTTTCGAAACGAGGCAGAGAGCCGCTGTTGCGAGAGTGGCCTGCACCTCGTATCTAAGGAGAACACAGCTACCCTATAATAGCACTATCATAGCACTATCATAGCACTATCATAGCACTATCATAGCACTATCATAGCACTTCTGAGTCTTCCCAAGGTAGTAGCGGCTGCACTTTTCGGGCAAACGGTTTTTGACCGGTTTGAGAGAGTGAGGGAACCTACTGCTTGCTGTAGTATCGACTTACTTGTAGTAGGATAATTTTTCCGACATTATATACGTGGTTTAGGACTAGCGCACAGAAAAAAATTCGGCCCGGGTTGCGCGAACGAATGCCTTCGAAAAAAGTCATGCTATATCGGATAATGATGCTAACCTTAACAGATATGTCCTCATAATAGGAGCTCAGAAATTTCGTAGAATCTTTTGCGCCCCCCGGCGTGGGGTGAGTCGCACCTGTTACGATAACTGCAGTATTAATAGCCCTTTAAGTCTGAATTTTCTGACTGACCGACTGGGGGAGGGGGGGGTGTACTCAGTTTGTGCATGGCCGTCGTCGTATGACCATAGACCCTCGCATCCCTACTATGCCGGGACGGAGCACGTCGGGTTTTGACCAACCAGGCAGACTTTGCTTGCACCAAGCGCGAAGCGCCGTGAGGTGTTCGGCGAGTCGCATGAAGGGTGAACTGCGTCCTTCCAAGAACCGCTCGCAAGACGGACTTCGGCACCTTGTGCCTACTTTGAAGGGGGGGGGGGGGGGTCGTACTCATTTGTTGCTTGCCTTAGTCACTTGACCATTGACCACGCACCCCTTCCGAGACGGAGCACCGTTCCTACTCCTAATAGAGACACCTCCAACATGTGGGCGCTCATTACGCTTCTTCCATATAGTAGATTAGTTTTGTTTATTTCCTTGCCTCCTTCCTGTTTGGCCGTCTGTGGCCACCATCTATCTCCTAGGATAGCGATCGTTTTCTCGCTACTGTCTAGTCTACCAAGAGGGGGAGAGGGGGGGGCATTTCCCAATATAACCGGAATTTCACAT
The DNA here is from genome assembly GCA_012845835.1 of Undaria pinnatifida. Lineage (NCBI taxonomy): Eukaryota > Phaeophyceae > Laminariales > Alariaceae > Undaria > Undaria pinnatifida. Next base: position 9,867,907 of record JABAKD010000013.1, read on the forward strand.
CTTGTGCTTTACAACGCTATTATCGGGGCTTTTCACCGGTAATGACCCGATCCGCGGGCCGGGTGATGTTAGGTTTCTAGACTCTCGGGGGTCAAGCCGGGTCGGGTCGGGTCGGGTCGGGTCGGGTCGGGTCGGGTCGGGTCGGGTCGGGTCGGGTCGGGTCGGGTCGGGTCGGGAGGTCTGACGGGACGGTTCAGGTCAGGAGGTTTTGAAGCCTCACGGGTTGGATCAGGTCAGGTCGGATCACTGTGATCCGACCCAACCCGCGAGAACTGACCTGACCGCGGAAAAAATCCTGGTTATTGTCATTTGTTTATTAGTCTGTCCGCCGACAATACACGGCGTAGATGCCCGTTCTGTATGTAAAATCGACTATCCTTCCCTAAAAGCAGGAGTAGTGTCTCTCCTTGTGACCCTCTTGCATTATTCGATGTACAAGACTTCCCCCGCGAGATGTGGCGGCTGGCTTCAAATCCCGGGGTCAGGACGTTCCTATATACGTCAGGAAGCTATTGAGAGGACAGGTATGAACGTTGGATTCAAATCTAAGTTAGTGCGCAGTCTATTCGGGCAGTCTATTCGCTCGAATAAGATAAGCAGTTGAAACTTACGGTGAATATTACGTTGAAACTCTTCGGCGGAACTTAGATGTAAACGTAGATTTGAGTGTGTTAAGGTTGTCCCGTTGTTCCGGTATTCTACCGGACTACGGGCATTGTTCCGTGATGATCTAGTGGTGATGCAACCCACCATGATCACTTTCCCTTCTCTCCTTTCCTTCTTCTTCCTCTCTCTTTGGCCTCAAGCGCCCTTTCCAAACTATCCCTTTTCTTTCTTATCATAAGTGATCTTAGCAGACACTTCGGTGTCATCTCTGCATCTCTTCGCGTAGAAGACAGAGCCTCCACACAACCATTGTGTTCACAGGCTATTCACAGGCTATTCACAGGTTATGAGCCTTCGACCTTCCACATAAACATCGATCGGCACCAAGCGACATCATAGCGTGTGAATAGCCTGTGAACACAATGGTTGTGTGGAGGCTCTGTCTTCTACGCGAAGAGATGCAGAGATGACACCGAAGTGTCTGCTAAGATCACTTATGATAAGAAAGAAAAGGGATAGTTTGGAAAGGGCGCTTGAGGCCAAAGAGAGCGGAAGAGAAAAGAAAGGAGAGAAGGGAGGGTGATCATGGTGGGTTGCATCACCACTTGATCATCACGGAACAATGCGCGTAGTCCGGTAGAACACCGGGACAACGGGACAACCTTAACATACTCAAATCTACCTTCACATCCAAGTTCCACCGAAGATTCAACGTAAGCTTCACCGTAAGTTTCAACTGCTTATCTTATTCGCAGCCAAGCCGCTGACGATAAAAGCAGCAGCCTCGTCCAGAAAAGCTATGGTATCGAGTTTAGCGTACAAAAATCACTTGAATGCTAAAGGACTATGGTATCGAGTTTAACGCAAAAATGGTCTTGAAAACTAAGGGTAAGACGATTAAGCCAGCCACCGAACAGCAAGTAACACCGAGAACAGCCCAAAACGGCTTTGTAATCTAGTCTACAAGGTTATCCAGTCAAAGGGAATGTGCTTGGCTTGAAAATCCTGGGGGCGTGCCTGTAAGCAAGTTGAAAAGGGGGACAAAACTCTTGAAAAAAAGAAAGCAAAAAATAATTAGCCACCGCGCAAGTAGCCCGGTGAGTAAGACCGACCAGCCCACACGAGTTTAGAGTTTTTTACCTGGTTGTCTCGGTCTACAATGTTCCCCTTCGGGATTTGGCTGGCTTTAAATATCCCGGGAGGGTGTCTGTAGCAAGTTGGGAAAGGGGGACAAAGCTCTTCGATGAAATACTATAGAGTCGTTCTACGGTAGCCCCCCCAACATTTCTTTAACGAAATCGCTGGTTTCGAAACCAGCTCCCGGCCGCACATCCTGAAATACGGTGCCCCTTGCCCCCCCCGACGTCATCATTCGATCGTCCCTTGCAAGCAAAAAAAATATGAAGATTTGTATTTTTCATGTAATCCTTCCTCGTGTCGAGCAGCCACGAAACGTCCGTGAAAAAAAAAGCTGGGTTTTGGGGGATCTATTGTAGAATCAGTCTAGAGAAAACAAAGAGTAACCCCCGGTAAGCAGTCCAACCGACCACCCCAACCAAAACGAGTTTACAGTAGAGTTTATCTATACCTAGACCATGGGATTGCCCATCTCCTTGCATTTTCACGTGATCGCGAAACGGTTTTTTATGGGTACGTCGCGTTTTTTGGGGAGGCCAAATGCTTTCTGAATAAGTAGCGAGTTGCTCACCGAACGAAACGTATCCAATACATACCATTTTGTTGGGTCCCGTTTGAGTTTCCAGAATATATTTTTGTTGCCTGCGTACGAAGCGCAATCGGAGGATATGGTTCGTCAGATTTGACCTTTTTTTCCGATGTTTCTCTCTGGGTGAGGTGTGGATCTACCCAGTCAGACGAGCCCCAGAGCAAAAGCGAGGTGCCGCCCTGTCGTGGCGCTCACTCGTCTAATAGAGCTAGAGCTCTTCAAAAAAAGGTGCGCCGTTTTTTTTTTTTCTTTTAAGATTCGTCGCTTGAGAGAGAAGCTCTATCCCTCACTGCCACACAAAGAAAGGTCGATTAAAAAAACATGAAATGCGCACGAACCCGATGAACCACTCTATGGCCGAAGTATACAAACAAATAGGATGGCAGCAGTCCGATGGCATCGGGTTGAGGAGCACGTCTTTCAGGGCAAACCATAGCCCCCCAAAAATTGCTACCTGCCGCACAGCAGGGGTGCACAGAGTCACCCCACGGTACGGGGAGGGGATGTGTACTCTCAGTTTGTGCATGGCCGTAGTCGTATGGCCATAGACCCTCGCATCCCTACTATACCGGGACGGAGCACGGCGGGTTTTCACCAGCCAGGAAGACATTGCTTGCACCAATCGCGAAGCGCCGTGAGGTGTTCGGCGAGTCGCATGAAGGGTGAACCGCATCCTTCCAAGAACCGCTCGCAAGACGGACCTCGGCACCTTGTGCCTGAGACTTTCTTGCTTATGGGTGACGGTAGGAGTTTCAGATTTTTTTTTGGGTCAACCAGATGTTCCTGCCCGGGTTGAGCTTATGAAAAGTGTGTGGAACGATCGGTAGGTATGATAACCTTACGAGTGGCTTTGTTTTAGGGCTGCTGCTGCTGTGTGTGGCGAACGAATGCCCTCTAACCTAGCTCATGTTTCGGGTGTGCTGTTGAGCTTCTCGTGTGTTGGGAGGCTCAGCAACTTCTGCCGCACTCCTAGCGTGACATGTCTCCGAGTCGTTTTCTTTTCTTCCTGAGGCTCGTCGCTTTGAGGAGCTCTTACGAAAAAATGAAAAAACACAAACCCACCGATGAGAAATTCCCATGGCCTCGGGATACAAACAAAAAACTGGTAAGCAGTAGAAAAAAAAAAAAAACAGAATGACAGGCCGACGCCCCAGTCATGTTCAATTCGTCGTGAGCACTTCATGGGTCGAGAGCCGAAACTTTGTTGGAGATGTTGTCCTGCACGCGGGCTGTGTGTGCTGTGTGTACAAAAAAACAAATGTCGTAAAAACAGAACGACAGCACTCCGACGGACGCGTGCTACAACAGAGGTTGTCCTTTTTGCCGGAAACGTTTTCTGAAGGGCGGGGCGGGCCTCTTCTTAGCCCAAAATCATCGGAATTAGGCAAAAAAAAAAAATGCGTAGTTTTCGTTGTGTGTACCTAGACCATGGGATTTTTTCCTCCGCGATAAAGCAATTTTTTTTTCCCCCTGAATCGTTTTTTGGGGTTAAGAGAGACATGTCTTAACCGCCCAAGTTGAGGAAACCTCAGAAAAAATGTGGTGCACTTCTGTCGTAGCACGTGTCGACGAAGATTAGGTTAACGGGCACGTCTTTCAGGGCAACCTATAGCCAAGAAGTGGTGCATCTCTACCGTAGCACGCGTCGACGAATATTAGGTTAACGAGCACGTCTTTCGGGGCAACCTATAACCAAAAAGTGAGGGAGGGGGGAGGGGCTCCGAAATCCTAGGTGCCCGCGCCAGATGCAAACACGCCTTAACTCCGGAGAAATACCCATGCTACCGTGGAGGGGGTACGCCCTTTTTCCACCACCGAGTTTGAGCCGCACTCGCCCGACTGACTCCCTACCTCACGGAAAAAGTTGTGTTGTTAGGCTATTTGTTTTGGCGCATCGTAGCTAACCATTCCATTTTGCGTTTTTGCGCTATATCGCTCAACAAAACGGCACGAAATCTTGAAAAAAAAAACTGGGAAGGAACAGGGGGGGGGGGGGGGGTCACTCGCGCGAGTGGACACCTACTACGGTAGCCATGTTGCAAAAACCGAGGCCTCGAAAGTGATCCCTCTACCGCCGCCTTGGCGTCGTTGTACGGTAGCCCCCCCCCCAACTTTTTTTAAAAATAAATCGTCGGTTTTGAAACCAGCTCCTTCCTGGCAGGATATCTCCTGAAATACGGCGCCCCATGCCACCTCGACGTCATCGTTTGATAGTCCTTTGCAACCAAGGAAATACACGAAGATAGTTTTTTCATAGCATCATTCCTCGTGTCGAGCAGCCACACATCGTTCGTTAAAGAAAACCGCTGTTTTTTTTTTTTGGGGGGGGGGGCTATATCGTAGAATCAGCCCTTAGTTGCTATTAAGTGTGTTAAGTGTGACACATGCTACTAATAGTACCGTATAGGTCCACCGTTTAATTTCTGGAGCTGCTCCTCGCTTAAGCAGGAGCTCTATGCCTTCCCCCCGGAAAACGGTTTTGAGCAAAAAACTTGCAATTCGATGCGATCTACCAACAGCACAGCACGTGTGCAACGTTCGTTTTTCTGGAGCTGCTCCCTGGCCTAAGCAGGGAAGCTCTATGCCTCCCCCAAAACAGTTTTTGAGCAACAAAACTTAAAAAATGCGATCCGATCAATTAATAGTACCGAATGGATGCACCGTTTCTTTTTCTGGAGCCGCTCTTCGCTTAAGCAGGAGCTGTATGTATGGCTCACCCCCAACAAAAGTTTTTGAGCAAAACTTAAAAAAGCAATCCGATGAACAAATTCGCGGCTCCGGTTATACAAACCAGTCATTTTGCAAAAAAGCAAGAACGATACTCCAACGGTACTCTCAATCAGTACGTATCTCGTTGCCGGTCTCATCCAACATTCGACTCCGTCGTGCTCGGGCCGTCTGGTGGTCAACCCGAAAACGTATGGTGGTGTTCGGATCACAGTCAACTGCAAGAAGCTTAACGACACAAGCAAACTCAGCCAGCTGTCCAGCCCGCACGCGGATCAGGTTCTGGACTCCTTGGGCACAGGGCGCGTTTTCTCTCTCCTTAAATTCGTGTTTCCGCTCCATCAAATAACCGCACATAAGGACACGGTTCCACTCACGGCGTTTCGCATTTCAACGGGGGCCTTTACGAGTGGCTGATTATGTCTCAGGGCAGCAGTCCATCGCCTGGATGGTTTGTCAAGGCCATTAGCGAGGTTTCCAAGGGTTTGGATCAGGTTGCGGCGTACCTCGACGATATGATCGTGTTCGATTCGGGCCCGTCGGCTCACGTCAAGCCAATCCATGCCCTCTTCGAGCGACTGTGCAAACATAATCTCTCCCTCGAAAGCCCAGCTCGGCGCGACGGGCGCCGACTTCCTGGGTCAGTCTATCTCGCCCGCGGGCGGGCGCCCAAATGTAGAGAAAGTGTCGGCTTTGACTCTCCTGGTCATGCCCCGGGATTTTTTTAACAGCTTCGCTCTCTCCTGGGCGGCCTTTCGTGCTACCGAACGTTCCTCCGACATACGTCCGAACGGATTCGATCGATCATCGCCCTCCTCGAGATGGGCGTCAATGTTTTGTTCACGCCGGCCATGGAGGCCATTGTGCGAGACTTGCTCGAGGAACTCGCCGCTCCACCGGCCCTGGATTTCCCCGATTAGGATGCCGTGGGGGACGGCGCCCGCCCTTTCCCGGTGCGCTGCGATGCCAGCATCGATGGCTTTAGGGCTACACTTGAGCAGAAGCAGCCAGACGGCACCGTGCGCTCCATCGCTTATGCTAGCCGCGCTAACCTCGACTCGGAAAGGCATTGGACTCCGCTTGATTTGGAAGAAGGTAGCATTGCTTGGGTAATCAAGCGCCTTCGACGCTGCCTTGGGGGCACGACGTTTCGCATAGTTTTGGATGACAGGGATCCGGAAAAATATCGGTAACGTTGGGGACCACAACCGCGCAAGTCCGGCGGCAGCTCGAGTATCTCACACGGTAGTCGGAGTACCTCACACGGTAGCCCGAGTATCTCACACGGTAGCCCGAGTATCTCACACGGTAGCCCGAGTATCTCACACGGTAGCCCGAGTATCTCACACGGTAGCCCGAGTATCTCACACGGTAGCCCGAGTATCTCACACGGTAGCCCGAGTTTCTCCCCGGGTTCGTCTACACACTCGAGTTCGGTTAGAGCAGCACCTAACGCTAACGCCGATTACCTTTCCCGTTTGCGACGACCGGAAATTGAACCCGACCAGCAGCGGTTCTAGCCGCCTCACCCCTGTGGACGATGGGGCCATGTACCTCGTCAGGGCCTGCGGTCTACACACCCCCTTGCCACCGGTCCCTGGTATCGGCTTGGGTGGGCTAGTTCCCCGGCTCGATAGCGCTGATTGAGGTGGGCCCCCCTTGGCCCCCACTGTTTTTTGCGATTGTCGCGCACACGGGCCACGTGTGAAGATTGGCCACCTTTCCGCTCCTACCGGGAGATTCGTCGCTCGTGTTTTCGCTTTCGTCGACAGCGGTGATGCCACCCTCGGCCGTGAACCACTTTTGCCTGCCGCCAGGGCTACTTTCACTCCGGCTTTCGCTGTGTCTTCACGGGGTGACCCCGCCAGCTTTATCCCCACCGTCCCCTACGCCCTTCTTTGGAGGCTCCCGCGGCGCTGCCGGCCTCGGGCCCGTGCCGTGTTCGGGCCGCATCTCCACTCGGACATGTCGAAAAACAGCCGCTACCGCCTGCGCCGGAGTCGCTCAGCCTGCTGTTGATTTTGGTTTTGGACTCGGTAGGGTCTCTCGGTCGTTTTCTTTTCGGCCCGACCCCCCGCCGCGAGTTCCGCCCCCTCGACCGTCTTTGGTCGTCGCCTCCGGCCTATCTTGGGTCCCAACACCGGTCCCGACGGCACCCATCCCGTCCGACCGCGACCGAGCAAAGCCTTTGAGCGCTCCGTTTTTAGGACTCCCAACCCCTTCGGGGCCTCCTCCGTCCGCCCTTACAGCCGATTTGGACGCCCTCGGCACCGCTGCCGAATTTCACTTCGCCGATTTCACTGCACGTTGTTCGCATGCCGACATGGAAGGGGAGCAACAGGCAGAGCCTTCGTGTTACGACGCCATCCAATACATTCTTCTCGGCCGACCACTGGCCATGCCCACCGAAGTCTTAGCGCGTTTTCCCTCGCACCAACGCCCCTCCTTCTTGGAGATTCAGGAGCTCGCTGGCAAAGGCCGTCTCCATACTACCGACGGAGGCATTGTCTTCGTCGTTCGTATCCCAACCCCGACCCCCTACCCCCCACGGCCAGCGGGACGAGCGACTCGTCTTTTGGGTGACGAGCCAGTTAGTTTTTACGTGCCGCTACGCATGCGCCCTTGGATCATGCAAGCCTGTCATTCGATTGCTTCCTGCCATCTTGGCACGGCCAGTACACTTCGCATGCTCGAGCGTTTCTGTTGGTGGATAAAAATGAGCATAAGCAACCGCTGGTGGCTGCGCCACTACCTCAAGTACCAAGCGCGGAAGACACCTCCACTGACGGTTCGTTGGCCCGTCATTTCGACCCCCCTCCCTCCGGGACCGGGAATCGCGGTCAGCATGGACTGTTTCAGGCCGACGCCGGTCACGCCCCGGGGTAACACCTGCATCTTGTTTTTCACCAATCGGTTTAGCCGCCGCACGGACATGTCCGCTGTCGCTGCCGCTCAGTTTATAGCCGAGAGTACGGCTAACGCGCTTACCAACCGGCACATTCCTTCTTTGGGGATGCCCGCGTAACATCCTCTCCGACAACGGTCTCCAGTTCTGCTCTAAGCTTTCGCACGTCGTTGACAAGCTTTTCGGTGATTGTAAAATCGCCACCAGCCCCTATCACCCGAGCGAATACGGCGGCGTGGAGCGTGTCAACCGTAAAAGTATCACAAATGCTGGCTATGGCCGTCAACGAGCGCCAAGATGATTGCGGTGTGCAACTACCTCACGTGGAAATCCGTCTGCAACAATTCGGTCAGCGCCGCCGCTGGCCTCGGTTCCCAACGAGTTTCACACGGGCAGGCTCCCGCGCCTCCCTCTCACTGCCTTCGACCCCTACAGGGTCGCCGATCATCAGAGTCTGTCTGTATAGCTCGCGACAATCTTGCTTATTGCGACATGACGCCGGGTCGCCAACGGTGCGCCAACGACGATGTTCGGGAAATGCATGCTATGATGCTATGATAGCTTCTCGTGTGGAACGGCGAAACTCAGCTCTTTCGGACGCTTTGCGCCAGGTTTCCAACACCGTGGTGGGTAATTGGTCTTGGCTGTACAATACAACCTCCACTTTTCGTCAAGGCGTGAAGGCCGGCACGGATGCAAAGGCACGCCTAAGGCCGCGTTTGCGCCCAAATTGGGCGGGCCCCTGCGAGATTCTTGCGGCCGGCCCCTGTCCTTCAAGTGACACACCGGACGGTTCCTCCCTCGGGTATGAACTCCTCTGTTTGGGTCTCCCCACGGACATTCCCGGCACATATGCGCACCGCTGCGTCTCCGTCGAGCGCTGCAAGCCCTGCGCCAACTCCCACGACCGCGGCCACCTGTCTAAGTACCTTCCGGATGGGTTGACGCAGTACGTGCTCAACATTTTTACCAAGAAACGCCTCCCCAAGCCGCGTCACTCAGGACGACGTGTCGGCGCCCCCCCAGCGGCTCGAGGTGGAAAAGATTATCGGCCATCAATCGGTCGGTGGTCGAGGTTGGGTCATCACGGCAATGTACGAGGCGCATTGGACAGGGCACTCTCGCGCATCATGGACACGGGAGATGGACCTGCAGCCCTCACGACAACGATTGTCCTCTATTGGGCTGGCACTCCGAACCAGCACCGCCAGTCCAACCACCTATACCGTCAGACGAGCGTTGGTGCTACACAACGGGAACTTTCCCGCGCTAACGGCGAACGATTTTTTGGCACCCGGTAACCACTGCGTGCCGCGCACTGACTGGTTATGCCACTACAGCACTACGGTGCTCCCAAACGGGGTCCGTTTCAGGTACAGCCGCCGACGGCTTGTGGTGGATAGAGAAAATCAGCGCTCGTACCCCGACCGACCGGGAATATTTTGTGCGTTTCCTGGACGACCCGGAACCGATCAAGCTTCCGCTCTCTCCGGCCCGCTACACGACTTCAAAATGAGGTGTTTAAGGTTCTTGGCACCTCCGAATCCGTCGCGGTAGATCAGTTGCACGCGGGAGTCAAAGTAAGGCACTGAAGATTGATACCGAGGCGCGGACATGGTTAGTTGACCTTAACGCCACCACCACCGCGCTCGAGTGTTTGAATCCTGGTTTGCCGGATTTGGGTTCTGTTTTTTCGGAGGACACTCGTTTTTCTGGTTTGACTTGCCTTTCACGGGGGTGGTGTTCCGTTATTTCTCCGCTCGGTTTCGAGGCCACCCCCGCAGGGTTATGGACGATGTCCATTTCGAGTGTAAACAGATCTTCGCACGTCGTGCTCTGGAGTGATATGTTTTTGCGACCGTTCAGGGTTTAATGGTGAGGTTTTCAACCATCTTTCGTCTTCGACCCCAGCGTCTTTCGCAGTTCGTTGTCACCCACCCGCATCTCTCGGATGCAGGCGATCGCTTCGCGCCGCTGGGTTCATGTTTCCCTTTTTCTGTTTCCCTTGTTCCCATTCCCCGTGTTGATCTGAGAAAGGCATAGCTCTCGCTTTTGCCGATTTCGCCGTTACCGCTGGGGTTTCTGTTTCCCCTTTCCCGTTTCCCGTTTCCCGGCTTTCGTTTTCCGTTTTCGGTTTTCTAAATTACATTCTCTCCTAGTGCTTTGTAGCCTCACAAGGTAGCGGTGTGGGAGTGGATTTTGAAAAGCCGCATCTTCGAGGCGTGTTCTAGATCGCGGAGCCGGTTCTTCTCTTCCATACTTTTGCGTATACGGCACATCAGGGTGGGCCAGTGTTATGGTATTTTCCTGGGAGCCTAACAAAGCTTGGGATCTAGGATGCTGGATATGGCTCTGGAATCAAAGGGTTTCACATACCTGTGAAAGCGTGTGCGTATAAGAAAAGGGGGATGACGTAGTTGCTTCAACGGATTTGTAACGCCTTAGCGCTCAGTGCTTCCTTGAGCAACACAAGAAATGATACAAAGAGCTTCTCCAAGGATACACAAGAGAGAGAACACCGTGGGGCCTGCTTAGCAAAGAAACCTGCAAGGAAGGAGTGTTACCTGTGTCCGCATCAGGCTTTCCTACGAAAGAAACAGCATAGAAACCGACGAATGGGCAAAAAGCCAAGGCCAACCCAATGACGAGAACATCAGGTTAGAAACTATAAAAAGATGTATGGTAGGTAAACGTATTTCTAGCCTAAATGTTTGGCTGATTTTTCGTCGTAGGTTCTGGGTTGGCCTAGGATAGTAGTGACGTTCGACAGTTCCATGGTCTACTACCGTAGGTATCAACGAAAATCATGCCCAAAAAAAGACAAAATTTCCAAAGATATTGGGTCAAGAAATCCAGTTTTTCAGATACCGTTCGAGGCGGTCGCGACCACGTTGGAAAGGGCCGATGCTTCCAACTGCGCATACATGGTACAAATATATACGGGACGGGAGAGGACACAACTAATAGTTTTGTTGGGGGGGGGTGTGTAATAGGGAAGGTTGGTTCATAGTTATTAATCTTGGGATTCCGGGTTGGTGCAGGACGATGATAGTATTCGGCCGAAAAGTGCTACCTATATCGCAGAAAGCGTCCATATTAATAGTAAGTAATAGTAGTCGATACACGCTATGGTAGGGGCACACCATTTTTTCTTCCCCTGCAAGGTTCTTGGCTTGAGGAGCCTATCTATGCCTTCTGAGGCACAAACTGATTTTGTGGAGTAAACTGAGAAGTGCAACCCCATGGCATATATGTACATAAAATGTTCATATTGGTGAACAAAAAACCAAGAATGACGGAGTTTCGACAATGTCGGGTGAAGGAAGAGCTAGCTCCCCGTCATTCATCCCTTCGTTCCTCCAGAAAAATATTTTCGCTCAAAAAAAGTGCCACCTCCGTACCGTAGCACGCATCAGTCGTCGGTGGTCTATAGCCGGCCGACCCCACAGACCTACGAGGGACAAGAGCATCGGCCCTCCGTAGCAATCCTGTGCCGTCAGGTTAGAGGGTGATCGGTGCGTTTCAGTGCCGGGACCACCTTGCAAGACGGAGTTGTTCGCACCACACATGGCTGGCTTATCGAAACGTAACCCCCCCGCTAAGAAAAAAAACAAACGCGCGCCTCGGAAATGATGCGCACCGTTGTTTTTCCGAGGCTCCTAACCGCTTGGGGCTCCTAACCGCTTGAGGCTCCTAACCGCTTGAGGATCCTAACCGCTTGAGGCTCCTAATCGCTTGAGGCTCCTAACCGCTTGGCGGTCCTAACCGCTTGAGGCTCCTAACCCCTTGAGGAGGTCTGTTTGCCTTCTGAGGCAAGAGCTTATTTTGAGTAAACTGAAAGTGCAACCCGACCGGCCAAACTCATGGTCTGTTAACAGGCATAAAAATGTGCTCCTACTGCAAAAACTAAGAACGCCAGATGCCGACCATTCTTTCAGGTTAAGAGTCGTTCAACGGTAGCCCCCCCAACTTTTCTTGAACGAAATCGCCGGTTTCAAAACCAGCTCTCGATTGTATCTCCTCAAATACGGTGTCCCTCGACACCCCGACGTCATCGATCGAAAGACCTTTGTACACGAGAAAACGTGTGGATAGTATGTTTTCGATAGTATCCTTCCTTGTGTCGAGCAGCCATGAAACGTTCGTTAAACAAAATCGCTGGTTTTGGGGGGGGCTATCGTAGAATCAGTCTTAAGGAGCCCAGCCCCGCCATTGATCCAGAAAAAATAGTTTCGCCACAAAAGAGGCACTGTACCTCTACCGTAGCAGGCATCTGTGATGAAAGGATCACTCCGAAAAAAAAAGAGTGGCCCCCAGTGGCAGAGCACGCTTGACACCCTTCATGAGAATCGTGTCAGAAACAGGGGGGGCGTGTCTCAGAAACAGAACACGTTTTACCCCCCATAAGGAGCAGTGTATCAGAAACAGAGCAGGCTCAAGGATTACCCCTTTTGACAACAGGTGACCTGTACGTATCTTAATTGGTTTCGTAGCTCTACCTAAGGTATCGATGACTTTCCCCCACCCTCTCCCCCGATGATTCCGCTCCCCCCCCTAAAATGCCTGGTTGGTGAAAACTCGACGTGCTCCGTCCCGGGATAGTAGGGATGCGAGGGTGTATGGTCATTCGACTACGGCCATGCACGAAGTGGATACACCCCTTCCCCCCCGTTTTTGTTTTTGGCGGTCACGATGATGGCTATCGAGTTAGATCATATTGTGCGGGGTGGAGAACCCTAACTCCGCACGAGGGAAATGATCGTATCACGTAGTGTGAATATGGTAAGGCACCCACGAGGCAGTTGCATAGTAATACCCATTCATTGCTGTCTCTGGAGTGACCCCACCAGAAAACAAAGTAACTTATTGGCGCCGTCATCCATCCGCAAGAAAGTAGGCACAAGATGCCGAGGTCCGTCTTGCGAGCGGTTCTTGGAAGGATGCAGTTCACCCTTCATGCGACTCGCCAAACACCTCACGGCGCATCGCGCTTAGTGCAAGCAATGCCTGCCTGGTTGGTGAAAACCCATACGCTCCGTCCCGGTATGGTAGGGATGCGAGGGTCTATAGTCATACGACTACGACCATGCACAAATTCAGTACACCCCACTCTTCCTCCCGATTTTCGCTAATTCTTGAGTAGGTCTACATGAAGAATCGATTACATCCCCCCGCCTCGATTCGCCTGATCTTGCGTGTAGCTCTACATGAAGAGCCGATGACACTCAGCCCCTCGACCCCCTCGCCCCTCCCCTACTGCCCCCGCGATTCCCCCGTTCTTGGGCATATCTACTTGAACACATGATGACATCTCCACCCCCCCCCCCGCCCCTCCGGTTCGCCCCTTTTTTGTGCAGCTCTACATGAAGAAACGATGCCCCCTCCCCCCCACCCCTTCACCCTTCATGCGACTCGCCGAACACCTCACGTCGCTTCACCCTTGGTGCGAGCAATGTCTGCCTGGTCGGTGAAAACCCGACGTGCTCCGTCCCGTCATTGTGGGGATGCGAGGGTATGATAGTACCACTGATGTGGTCATACCACTACGTTGGTCATACCACTACGGCCATGCATGAATATCGACCCCCCCCCCCCCCGGAATCGCCCGTTCTTAGTGTAGTATCTCTACATCAAGAAACGATTGCATTTAGTCTTCCCCTCCCCCCGATTCACCCGTTCTTATAGGACTCTACATGGAGAAACGCTGACTCCCCCCCCTTAATAGGCCTGTTCTTGCGTATCTCCACGCATGAAAAAACGATGATCCCCTTGCCCCCCCCCAACGATTTCTGCTGTTCTTGGGTAGTTGTACACGAATAGTCGATATCTCTCCCTCTAACCGCCCGCAGCTTCCCCCCGATTGACCCCTCCGCCGCTCCCGGCAAAAAATGTTTATGTAGTACGAGTATATGAAAGAAGCCTAATGAGCACCCAAATGTTGGAGGTGTCTCTATTAGGAGTAGGAACGGTGCTCCGTCTCGAAAGGGATGCATGCGTGGTCAATGGTCAAACCACTAAAGCAAGCAACAAACGAATACGCCCCTCCCCACACCCCGATTCGCCCGTTCTTGTGTAGCTCTATATGAAGAATCGAAGGTACCGCCGCCCGCCCCCCGGTTCCCCCCCCCCCCCCCGCCTCCATTTCGCCCGTTATTGTGCAGGTCCACACGAAGAATCTGTGACACTCCCACCCCTCCCCTCTGACCGCCCGCCCCCTTTATCCCCCGCACCTCCCGCCCCGCCCGATTCGCCCGTTTTTGTGTATCTATATTTCAAGGATGGGAGGCACGTGCCTCGGTAGAGGCGCACAATAATTTTCCTGAGAGACCCCTCTCTCGAGGAGAGCTATATGATTTTGTTTCTGAGGCAAAAGCTTATTCTGAGGAAAAACGAAAAGTGCAAAAACTCGATGAACAATCTAAACTCGATGAACAATCTCAGGACCTAGCTATATAGGTGCAAGCCATTATATGGGCAGATATATCGCAAAAAAAATGTCGCATTTCCGACGATTTTTGGTCAAGGTGCCCCGGCACTCAGAAAGTAATTGAGTCGTTCCACGGTAGCCCCCCCCCTCAGCTTTTCTTTATCGAAATTGCCGCTTTTTGAAACCAGCTCCCGGCCGTATATTCCGAAGTACGGTGCCTGTTGGTACACCGACGCGTCATCGTTCAATGGTCCTTCGGAAACAAATAATATACCAAGACATTTTTTTATAGCATTCTTCCTCGTGTCGAGCAATCATGAAATCGCTGGTTTTGTGGAGGGGTTATCGTAGAATCGTGAGGAGCCATAAAGTGCAAAAAACCCAATCATCGTGGCGTGCGCGTAGGGGAACAGCATGGCGAAGCATATCGTTGGCGCTGCGTTTTTTTTTTTAGGGTAGTATTTTTCGCCAAACACCTATTGATTAGCGTATGGGATTGTGCGTTGGGATTCGCTTTCAAAATTTTGCTCACGCTACGCTACGGTAGAGGTACTGTAAAATTCCTGCCGTCGATGCCGTGCATGATCAAATTAGGGGCTGTTACAGACACTGGTCACCCTCTTACAACACTTGACAGGTTCCACGTTGTTCACTCGCTTGTATTTAGATAAGCTCTTGTGTAAGTCCCACAAGCCACGGATATAACTATACGTTCAATCAACGCGCTGCGAGAGTCCGAGGAGAAAAATGCGTCATTCCCTTTTTCCTGCACGCACACGCCTTCATTCAGAGGCATGTGAAACCCGTTTATATCGTTTCCGTATCCTGGACCTTGCGCCTTGTTAGGCTTCCAAGTGCAAATACCACAACGGGAGCTCGAAACACTCCACCCCCCCCCCAAAAAAAAATGGTTTTGACAAAATATCAAAAACGCAACCACCCCGGTAGTACAAATCCCATGGCCTCGGAGTATAGGAAAACAAAATCATGTGTCCTGCAAAAAAAAAAGCTGATTTTTCCGACGACTTCGGGTTAAGAAACGGCTCCGTAATTCACAGCACACATTTTGACAAAAAAAAAAAAAAGAAGTGCTACCTCTGTCGTAGTAGCACGCGTCGAAGTTGGTTATAGGGCGGGCTGCAGACCTCCTGAATGAACACCTTTACAACTGGAAACCCGTTTTGGGGGGCAAAATTTTTGGAATTAGCATAGGAGAGGGATTTGTGGGGCTCTGGCTTGGCACCTTTGTGAACTCCTACGAGATTCCAAAGAGAAGGAGCTGGGCGAAGCATCCACGCGGAAGGGAGCGCAATGCAGTAGGCTTCGTCACGCCCCCTCGCGTCTCCGTGGCTCTCCAGCGCGACATACCCTCTGCCCCGCCGTGCCGTGCTCCTTGACGACAACAGGCTGTCGTGCGAAAGCTCCGTATCCACAGCAGGATATCCCGCAAATGATCGGAGAAGAACCCGTTTCCGAATCTACGCGCTGTGGCAGGCGCGATCACCGTATCGTCGACAATGTTGGTTTATGCCTGTGCACAAGTCTGACGTATGATGTGTATGACTGCATAGAATCTACAAAGACGGTAGAGTAGAACAATTGATATGATTGGCGGTCCCAATGTTCGATATGTTCGAGTTGAGCCCCCTATGGCTGAGTGCATATTGAGTGCATATTGAGTGCATATTGAGTGCATATTGAGTGCATATTGAGTGCATATTGTGTTCCCTATTACTGTAGTTGTCTTCGGGTGTGCACGTTCAGAGTGGTCTCCGGGACTCCGGTACTTTAATATATACATTTTCTATCTTCTTATCTTCTCCTCCGCGTGATGGTCCCTCGTCGGGTACCGAGAGCAATCTCCCCGTGAGCCACCCTACGCCGGGCATACAGAAAGTCGATTATGCTGGACGCAGAAGCGGCAGAGCAAAAAACGCCACCGCCGCCACCGCCACAATCGACACTGCCGCCGCAGCTGCTCCCGCTCGCGAAGGAAGCGAAACAGGTTCCGCTTGACCGAGTCGAGGAGCCGCTACCGCCATAGCAGTCGGTGGAAGCGCAGCAGCTTCCCCTGCTGTCGCCACCGGAGGAGATTGGCGGAGAAGGGCACGAAGAGGTGATGGTATCTAAGAACATGATGGTTGGGATTGGAAGAGTGATGGCGCGTGATGGGGAAAAGGGGATGCTGGAGTCCGTGCAGATGGACAAGGAGTTGACTAACTCCTTGTCCATCTGCACAGACTCCACCATCCCTTTTCCCCCATCACGCGCCATCACTCTTCCAATCTCAACCACCATGTTCTTATGTACCATCACCGCAGACAACATTTTGTTCTAGGCACGACCCAAAACTGTGTTCGCTTCAGACTGCTGGAGAGGTTACATTTTTTTGGCCGTTAACATACTAGTTTTAGTGTTATGCCGAATATGCTGGTTTTAGACTACTGGATGGATGGGAGTCATTTTTTTTTTCGTCACCATACATACTGGTTTTAGAGATATGGCGAATATGCTGGCTTTAGACTGGATGGATGGGGGCCAAAAATTGAATTTCCATTTGTAAGGCTCCAGGCTGAAGCCTGTAGAATATTCAAGTAATAAACCAGTTATTATTAAGACCACGTTTTTTATTTTGTTGGCCGGTGTACTTTGATCATGTCAAAATAGACAGGGTTACTCAAGAAATAGGGTATGCATTGTGAAGTCCTGCGCTGGGACGAGAGGCGGCCCACCACTATTAACAGCATATAACGACAAATTCAAGCGAAAAAAATCATTGCAGCAGAGTTCACCATACCTGGTACGAGTCAGTCCACGTGATGACCAGCGCCCGGGACAGAGATCGGCTATCGAGAGTGTTCGATCTCGTTCGCTGCGCGCACACATTGTTGATCGGCACGATGCATGTTCTGACACAAGAGATAGGCACTTGTATTTCATGTGTATTTCCACTAATAATCTACATCGATAATGAATGCACGAAATGATTTGGCGGAGAGTCATGTGAAGATTAATAGAAGAGGTACACACACGCCACGGTAGAGGTACGCTGGCTCTTTTTTTTTGCCTCTTCTGAGGGTGTTCCACATACATGATGAGAAAAGCTCTACACCCCCCACCCCCAAAAAAAACGATTGGTGGTGTTGCAAAGACGGAGAATGCAACACCGATTAACAAACCCAAGGCCTAGATATACAATCCATCGTATCACAAAAAACAAGTCGGATTTTGGGTTAACGCTTTTACAACGGGAAACCCATTTTGGGGACAAAAATACTTGGAAATAGTATAGGGAAGGGTTTGGGGGCCCTAAAGCCCCGTCATTCAGAAACATGTTTTTGCCAAATCGTGCAACCTCCATCTCACAGCACCCGTCGGTACCACTGCTTTACGGAAGGGCGTGTTTCGACGATAAAGGTCTTGGCACATTTCTTTTGAAAATGGTTTCCGGATGATGACGAGGCTCCTTATTAACCCAAAATCGTCGGGGAAAAAAAAACTCCATTTTTTTGCCGGATTCTCGTCCTGTAACTCGAGGCAATGGGATTTTTTCTTCATGTTCAACCGGTGTACTCGCAGCAGTTTTATTTTATTCCAAAAATGGTATCAGTTTTTGCCTTAGAGCTGGGTCTTAAGCTCTCAAATTGAGGAGTAGTATTAGAAAAAAAGCAATGCGCCTCTATCGTAGCGCGCGTCGAAAAATGTTCGATTTTATCGGAACGGCATCTACGCTAAGTTTTTTTTTTTTTTTTTTTTTTTTTTTTTTATCCTCCGGCGGATGGGGAAAAATAAAGCTTTAGCTCACCACACTTCCGCGTATTTTCATACGCGTCGTGTGTCGATTTAACTCAGTTGCTTTCGCAGCCCAACGCTAGCTGGCGCACCCTTCGAGTCCCATTGTAGGTATAGCGTAAGCTGTCTACGCTAAGCTTTTTCGGAGGGTGCCCAAAAAAATAAGAACACTTATAATAGTAATGATCACATACATGCACGTACGACGTGTTCCGTCACATGCACGAGAACGACGTGTACGCGCATGGACGGAGAACAAAAAAAAAAGAAAAGAAGAAAAGAAAAACGGCCGTTTCTACTGCCTGAACGATAGTCGCTGACGCAACAAGGCATCCCAAACAATAATAAATTATAGCTAGGAGCCAACATCCGACATAGAGGCCTGAGAACGCCACTCTGCTTGCCTCTTCATTGTCGATAGGGGTCCACCTACCCGCAGCCGGGCGTGCAGCAACGTTGGCCCCGGACTTCTGCTGAGTTCGGGAGCCGGTGACCGATGTAACATACCTCAGAAGGTTACCGACGGCGGCGAAAAAAAGATCTCACTTCGTTTCTCTGTGTGATTGATTTGAAGTCCATCTACCAAGCCGGGTGTAAAGCGATGGCATATCCTACGATACCCCCCGCCCCCCCGAAAAACAGCGATTTTCTTTCAAGATGGTTTCGTGGTTGCTCGACACAAGGAAGGGTGTTATGAAAAAAATATCTTCAAACGTTTTCTTGTATGCAAAGGACGATCGAACGATGGCGTCGGGGTGGCAAGGGGCGCCGTATTTCAGGAAATACGGCCGGGAGCTGGTTTCAAAACCGGCGATTTCGGTAGAGAAAGGTTGGGGGGGCTACCGTAGAACGATTCGATGCTGATTTCGTGTTCCTAGGATGGGTTCAGGAGTGGAGGTGTGTGTTGTGCTCTCTGATTTGCGAAGAATACAGTACTGCCCAGGCGCACCTCGTACAACCCTATTTTTTCCGATCCGAAAAAGCCCGAGAGGAACAAGATAATAGCTTACCCCCCCCCCCCCCCCCCCAATGGGTGTGACTCTGACATACACGAGCGAGCACAAATGTTCGGGGTACCAACATGCAATACGGCAGAGGGGCCTCTATAGTGCTCGTTGAGCAGTGCCAGTTGCCCGCTACAGTACCTGTGAAATCGTAGGGCACATATGGAAACAACTATATCATAGTAGTGGCAGTATACGGAGTAGTGCCGGTTGCCTTATAGTGCCGGTATTTCCGGCTGGCTCATACTGGCGCTATAGAGGGACCACTACTGCACACCAATATTCCCGCGAAAACAATAACGATTTTTGAAGACAAGGAACGCTGCCGCGTGGTACATGCCAAATGGGGCATAAACGGCGTTATGAAGAGAATATAGCGACCGCCGGAGACGTAAAGTTCCTCACGCACTGATCGTTTTTTTTCAGTCTGTCAATCGCAACAACACCACCGCCACCACCACCACATCTCCCGTGGGGATAAACAGACAAAATATGACAATCAATCGTGGGTGCACGCATCGGCATTTTTGGTTTCCTATGAGTGGTACCGCCCGAGCGGTGACCGAACCTTCCCCTTGCCCTACCCCCTCCTCCCCTCCTCTCCTTCGTGAATGGCGCCGTGGTTGCAGCGTCGGCGAAGCGCATCGGCAACGATACCAACGACGATAACGATATAAATCGCGATACCAACGACAGCAGCAGCAGCACCACCAGCCGCAGCAAAAACAGCAGCAGCAGCAGCAGCAAAGCAGCAGCACAGCTGCAGCAAAGGAGCAGCACAGCAGCACCAACAAAGCAGCACCGGCACCAGGAGCACCAGCATAGCACCAAAAAAGCAACAGCAAAGCAACAGCAAAGCAGCAATGCAGCAGCGGCGGCAGCAGCGGCGGCAGCAGCAGCAGCAGCATTTGCAGCGGCAGATCGTCTGAGGCTCTCCACGTGAGGAGCTATAAAAAAAAAAAAAAACTTGAGCGCGATTGACAATCCCACGGCCTAGGCATGGAACGAAAACTTCTAATCCACAAAACTGGTATTATTATTCCACACGTCGGGCAGATCAGCGATCCCCAGTTGATGATCTAGATAATTCAAGAGAACATCTGCATGCTCTAGCTCATGTTAGCGAGCGGGAGCCGTACAACCTGCACGATCTCCTACCAACGCATTTCAGGGCTGGGTCTGTTCTCTGTATATAATATGCAGAACCTGCACAGAACCTGCACAGCATCTCATAACGGCGGACACAGGATATACGGTAGATGACATAGATGATCTGTAGATGATCTAGATCGTGATCTGTCCGAGACGTGCAGTATTCCAACGATTTTGGGTAGTGCCTCAGATGAAGGACGCCCCCGTCGATCAGAAACATGTTGTCCAGACATACGACCCCTATCGAATCATCGTGTCAGAAGCAAACACGTCAGGAGACGGTCAGGTTAGTCCAGGGAAAACGTCCAGCCGTCAAGGGGGTCAAACCGATCGTTCTACACTAAAACCTAGTAGTTTGCCGTCGGTCAAGTAAATACTATCGGAAAATTGCCGTCCTGACACGATTGGTCAGAAATGGTAGCTGTCGCATCACATCCCCCCCGCCCCCGCCCGCGACACCGACGATGAAGAAAAGACGCTCCTGAAACACAACAGCAGGCACGATATACTCTGCGCAGGGGGGGCTACGTACGATACGTGGGGGAGGGGGAATAATTTTTCGAGGGATAGTCATGTATCCATCGGCATGATGACGCAAGCAGCAGCGAAAATAATGTTCTACCTCAATGCACACAAAAGCAAAGCAAAGTACCGCAAAGCAAGTCATACCCAGCCCAACCCTAATCAAAAGGAAAAAAAGCAAACCAAGCCACACCCAGCCCAACCGCACCAAAGCGGGGGAAAGCGAACGAAAGCGAAGGCAAAGCAAAGCAACGCAAAGCCAACCACAGCAAAACGCCTACTTGCCCCGGAACCCGGCCGCTCTACCCATGTCGCGGCGTAAGGGATTGCTGGTCTGTATAAAGTCGTAACGTACAACCCACAACAGTCATTTCGAGCACCACCTACATACATCCACATCCTATCCACGTCTCCGTCCACACCCGCAAAAAAAAACGCACTACTTTTAGCACAAAGTTTCGATGCTACCAGTACTTCCATCTAGAAGGCCCCAACGACTCAGGGTGAAGCAAAATTTTGTCCAAACAAAATCAGCATGTGTTTCCACAAACTCAAGTCTTCTTCCAAAAAACTAAATACCCCCACTACTGCTGTAGTAAAAAACTATTTTTTTTGCTCCCTAAAACTGCCCTGGTGGCTTTTCCCTGAAAACTAGCTTTCATCTTACGGTCGTCCAACAAAAACCGACACAAAGAAAGTATTCCCAAGAATGCTATTGATAGGCTACCGCGGGAAGGGGAGGCATTATCCCACAACGCAAAAAAAAACCAAGCAGTGGGCGGAGGTAAAAAAAAACGATTTCCACCCACTACTATGGAGGCGATACGTCGGATTTTTCTAAAACTAACAGGTAACTTTTGCCCCAAAAAAACAGTTTTGTGTCCAAATAAACACATCAGGTACAATGCGTGTACTGGTATAACTTTTGTTAATTCCAAGCGATCAACTTACAGCAGCTAAGCTACCAGGTACCGTAAAGGCGATACTAAAAAAACAACACATACAGGCAAAGAAAAACAGTTCAACCGCGCCCATCTATACCACCCCTCTATTCCGTCTTGGTACTCTTATCTCCCTTCCTCAACCCTCCCAGCCCCACCCCCGCCCCTTTCCCCACCCCTACCCCCACAAAGGAGCTCAACCGGAGCTGAAGCAGAGCGCTGGCCAAAAACCACGACGAAATAACCATGAAAACCGTACTCGGTTCCGCAATACCGGTTACCCTGGTTCCCACGACAACGAGCACGTTAAGGGGGAGTCGGAAAATGTTCATAACGGAGGATTGGAGGGCACCGGGGAGATACCGGCTGCGCATGAGCCCCGAGCACGAATAGAACGCCCCGACGCAGGTTTCCAATACTAGGAAGGCGGTGAGGACGGTGGGGAAGTCTTGCGTGGCCGCGGGTAGGGCCATGGCAGCGGCGGCGATGAAGAATACTGCTGCGGAGGCCAGCTCGACCGACATCTGGGAGGGAAAATGGGGATGCAAGGGGGGACGGGGGTGTGTGCTCAGTTTGTGCATGGCCGTGTAGTCGTATGACCATAGACCCTCGCATCCCTACTATGCCGGGACGGAGCACGCCGAGTTTTCACCAGTCAGGCAGACATTGCACGCACCAAGCGCGAAGCGCCGTGAGGTGTTCGGCGAGTCGCACGAAGGGTGAACTGCATCCTGCCAAGAACCGCTCGTAAGACGGACTTCGGCACCTTGTGCCTACTTTCTCGCTTGTGGATGACGGCGCCAATGAGTTGCTTTGTTTTCTGGTGTGGCCACTCAGTGTGGCCACGCAGGGGGGGGGGGGGAGGCGGTGTTACTGGACCACAAGCTTCCCCTTCGGGATGTGATTGGCTAGAAATCCCGGGGGCGGTGTCTTAAGTTGACAAGCAAAAGAGGAGAAAAACTCTTGAAAACCAAAGGAGGGGAAAAAACGCCACAGAGCCACAGCGCAGCGAGTTATCGAGCAAGTAACACCGACCGCTCCAGACAAGTATATAGTAGCTTTTACTCGATTACGGGGGAACAGCTAGATGAAAACCGACGAGCAATAAAAAGTTGAAAGAAAGGAATGCTGAATAAACCCTCTGCGCCATAAAAATGAAGGCATGTACCGGGGGGGAGAAGGAAGACACCTGTGACCACGGCTTGTCCAGAAGGTTCCTGAGGGTAGATAGAACCTCTTACGAGTGGAGAGTAAATGTGATGATTAAAAAGACAAAGTAACTAGAACCAAATGTGGTTGAGTAAAACTGGGGGAAGACGTAATGTAATCAGCACCAAAAATAAAACTAGCAAAAAAACACGAGGAACCCACTCGTACAATATTAGCTATATAATGTTAGCTACACAATGATTTATCGTGGGTTCTGATTACTCATGGGCGGTTGACAAGACCGCACCTCATCTTTTGAGTGGTACACAGCGAAATAGGCCAACGAATAAGAAACGACCAACTACGAACGCAAAGCCCACTTTTGGATTTGACTCTTGAGAAATTCGGATCAAGAAATCGTGCACAGCGGCAAAACGCTACGCAAAATCCTACCTGGTTCCAGTCTGGGCCCGAACATAAACCACGTTTACACTGGATTATATTAGGATAAGTGATACTATATTTAGACCCATACCGGCATATTTGCATATACATATTTCGTTTTTTTCGGTTGCCCAAATACAAGCAAGCCACGTTTACGCTTACGCCACGTCTACATTTGCTTGCATTGGCTTATAGTACGGACATAAAACTATATACCTAGACCTCGCCCCCCTCGGACGTCTCGCTCGGCGTATCCTCCCCCCTCTCAGCCCTTCTCAGCCCGTAATTGCCGAAAAGAAAATTAGTTGCTGGGGAAAAGAACCGTCCCGAAGTTCCTTGCCTTCCTTGCTTTCCCTAGTCTCATTCTTACTTAGCTCTCATTCTCTGATCTTTACTGCTTGCTCTCTGATATTTTTATTTTGCTTTTTCAGCAACTTCTTCTTTGTACTTTTAATTTTGAAGTTGGCCAATTGCTGGCTGTTGAGAGGGAATTGCCGTTGACGGCTGCAAACAATTTGAATTTGAAATTTGCCGGATCGGCAATAACAATTTGAAGTTGAAATTTGCGAAGCGGACCAAGGCTAGTGCGGGAGGAGGCTCCGCCAACAGTGGGGGTGGTGGAGGTTCAGGATCAGGCGTGTGGAAGCTGGTCGGGCAAGAACGGGACTCAGCTTCTTCTGGCAATCCTGATTGGCCGTGCCCGAGCAAGGGTTGTGACGGCTTCCTCATCGCACGAAATAGGAAAAACAGGAGTTCCCAGTACGCTGTCTGCGACACCTGCAGGAGTGACGAGCCTTCCACGTGCCAAGCTTTTCATAACCTTAACAAGAAGCACTGGGGAAGCGGCGACAACCCTCGTGTGTGTGACTGGTGTGACGTGGACACCTGTGATTCACCTTCGATCGGCGTCCCTAACGAAGGAGCTGAGAGCTTGACGAAACGTGAGTTTCATTTCTTCGTGTTGTTGGAATTTGATGTTTGCTGTCAGCTACTATACTACTGAATCTGATGATGTTGAGAGTTTCCCGTTGTCAGTGTGTTCAGCGCCGTGCGACATAGGTAAGACACCAGATGTCAACACCCTGTATTTTCGGTAGTGCTGCGTTGAGTGTTGGCTGAGTGTGCTGCAAGTTGTGCGCAATAGACTACCAGTATGTGGTTTTGGGTGTTGGTGAACTCAAGCGAATCCTGTTTCCAATAATGATGCACATTGAAATTTACATTGTTTGACCTTGTGTGCCTGTCTGCAACGTCTGCTGTAGCATGTGTGTGCTACACCAGCGTGGTCGAACTACCACACGGTGTGGAAGCTGTGCTTGGGGACGCGTAGCCTGAACAAACTCAAGTTCGCCTTGGTGGTCACGGAGGGCAGTCCCGTCGTCGGGGTAAGCATGTTGTACTAGTTGTCTACGCAGTTGTGTGCTGTGATTTCTTTTTCATGCGTACAAACACACTTTTGCATGTACGAGTACGTGTACGGGGCAGTCCCGTCATCGGGGTATAAGCGGGAAATGTACAAGTACTCAGGTCTACGAGTAGACCTATGCAGTGACGCTGTGTGATGCGATTTCTTTTTCATGTACGTACAGCCAAACACACTTCATGTATGTACGACTACGAGTACGGGGCAGTCCCGTCATCGGGGTAAGCGGGGGTTGGACAAGTGGTCCATGCAGTGACGCTTTGTGCTGTGATATAAACACACGTTTTGGGTGTACGACTACGACTACGTGGTATCTATACATGTAAGACGCAATGAAAACGGGCAAGTCTCATCACGGGGGTCAGCCAGGGTTGTAAAAATGGTCCATGCAGTGATAAATAACACAGCAGCATGATACCTCAGCACCAGTCGCAGTACACACTGGAGGTTGATATATAGCAGTAAACAGAAGCTGAAGTTAACCTGGGTGATGCTGGAGAGCAGTCCTGTGATTGGGGTTAGCGAGTTGTTCATGTAGTGACGCGGTGTACTACTACTGTTACTCATTTTTCATACAACCACATGAACTCTTTGTATTAACGAGTACAAGTAGGGTGCGCAACCTCTTCAGGAATCGCAGTACACGTCGGTCGTAATAGTGTTGATAGCAGCAGTAATAGAGTAGTACCGAACAATATATACAGCAGGTACTGTCTCTTTCCCTTCGTTGTCGGTATTCCGCCGGTAGGCCTTATATAGCAGTATACCGGGGCTTACGCTTACCAGTTGCGACTGTGAATCCCGTTCGTTCCTGTCCCAGTGGTGGTTTCATAGGTGTTAGCAACGTTGTGGTACCAGGCAGGGCTTTGCCCATAAACGACCGCTTTTATTACAACAGTGTTAAATTGTACGACTTCCTTTCAAACTTTGGAAATCGACGACAGCTACGTGGCCTTACTATTTTGAACATTCACTGAACGCAAGGTATTCCCATCCGTTGTTGTCGTTTGCAGAAGCCCTGCGAAGCAGCCGCCGAGGGCCGCCAAGTCGGCGAGGACATAAACACGAAGTGCACCGGCGACATCAAGGTCGGTGACCTCCTGAAGAAGGCAGGCGACCACTTGCTCGATATACATCCCGCATTCCATTCCCACGGTGCCACGAGGGCGTTCGACATCGAGGTACGTTCTACTCTTATCTTGCGTCCTGTGTGTCACGAGTCGAGACATCCATGTCTCTTGCTCAAGACTAGGGGATGGCGTGCGGATATAGTCTATGAAGTGCGGCTCTTTTTCCGAGTACCAAGAGCAAGTACAACAATACCACAACAATTACTAACAACGAAAGGAGCTCCAATAATTTGAATGGTTACGACGTCTGCTGGAGAGAAGTACGAATACAATTTTACACATACTTGTCGACGTCCTCCCGCCATGCTTCAACGTTTGTGGACAGATACACAAGATCATCGACAAAAAACAAGAGTGCAAGGTGCTGGGTACCTCCGCTGAGGAGGAAGAGCCCAAGCAAGCCTGCATGCTCCTTCGGAAGCAATGTTGACAGCACGTTCTTTATAGAACGTTAAGTTGTGGTTTATTATACCAGCATCGTTTTTTGAGAACTATGCCTAAATGCGTGCTCTTAGTCTTTCAGGAATACAAATGTACTTCACATGTTTGCGGTGTGTGCGTTCAAGTTCCTGCTTCCAGCATGTTTTTTTTGGCACTGCGCTCCTTTACATCTTAAGTTGTAGTTTTCCTGTCTCTATCCTTGACAAGCGCGTGCCTGGTGTTTATGCACTGCGATAATTTATTATTGATGATCGACTTAGAGAGAGCTATTAATAAGTGTACAGGTGCTACCTGAGAGGTGGAAGGATATGCCAAGCAAGTCCTCCGACGTGCCCATCATGGACTGGGCGAATGGAGGATAATAACAAACTCATAATCATAATCGTCTCTATCTTGTACCGTTGTACTATATATGGACCTCTTGGCATTTTCAAGTCGCCAGTTGCGCCATTTGTGCTTCTTTTCCGCCTTCCTACTGAATGTCCATTCCTCCTTCCGCAAGCGTAGCGGGCGGCGCCCAGCCGCCCGCGAGCGAAGCCCTTGTATTGTTAATATATATGTATCAACTGCTGAGCACGCCTAGCAGCGTGGGTAGGCACAATTCAACGCGAGTCGACGAGGGAAAAACATACTGAATTCCCGTGTGTCTGTCTATATGTGCCTGTCTTACCTGTCTGGCTGTATGGCTGTCTATCTGCTTCTCTGACTTTCTGCCTGGTCTATCTGTCTGTCTGTCTGTCTGGCTACTTGTCTTCCTGTCTGTCTGCTTGTCTTGTCTGTCTGTCTGTATGTCTGTCTGTCTTCTTGTTGCGATAAAAATGAAGGCACGTACCGTAGTGGGGAGGGGGGAGGAGGGCCCGCTATGTGACCCCGGATCTGAGTTACTACTGGGAGGGAGCGCGAGAGTAATGCGAGGATAATAAACAGGATGAAGAAAAAACAAAATATAAAGATAAATAGGTGTAGACCGATTTTTTGGTAGCGCAATTATAACCCATTTTTACATTGGCTTGTAGTTACGAGAAGTGGCTTATATTTTGACCCAGACTGATACAAGGTTCCCCTTCGCGATGTGGTTGCCTTGAAATGCCGGGGGTGTCGCAAGTTGAAAAACGGGGCGCACAGGCGTTCCTATGGGCTGTACACCGAAGTATACCAGGAATGCCATGAAAAAAACTCTCGAAGAAGCAAAATAAAAAGCAATTACCCACACTAATTCCAACTAGTTTTCCCCCAAAAAATGTGAGTGCGGCTCTGACCATTTTTGCAGCAAGATGGAGAACAAAAACGCCTCCAGAGGTGATGCAAACCACACAGAAAAACGAAAACACACATACCGAAGTATATCAACCCGTTGTCATAATCGTTATGCCCACTGAGCCGCCTTGTGTATCACCTTTCGCAGCACGATGGAGCAAACAAAAAAGGCCCCGACGGTGATCCAAACGAAAAAAAAAACTTACCCGGTGTACCGAAGTATATCAACCCGTTATCATAATCGTAAGGTCATTGGGCCGCCTTGCGCCTCACCTTTCGCAGCACGATCGAGCAAAATCTAAAGAGCCCCACGGCGACGCAAACCACAAACGAACACAAAACGCTGCCGCTACCACCAAGCTTGTATATCTATTACGCAAACGATCGCAATTATTTTGAGATAAATAGGGGTATTTAAGAATTGGGCATTACTTCGAGCGTAACCCTTACCTTTCGCAGCACGATGGAGAACAAAATGCCACCGACGGTGATGCAGACCATAAAGGACGAGAAAATAAGCCCCGTCGGCAGAACGCCTCCTGGCACTACCCCTTGAAGAGTCGGGACCCACATAAAAACTGCCAGAGGGGCACAACAACAAAAGACGCGAGCACGCGGCGTACCGGAGGCGAGGCCAGAAAACGAAAAAAAAAACGCGCGACGTAAATGGTGGGAGTCAGGCAGTGACACCATTTCCAGGGAGCTAAGCAGTGACATGTTACGTGTAACATTTATTTGTGTTCATTGTTTCCTGGAGGGTGTTCTTCGACTCCAGAGTTGTCGGGGCTTGTCCTGTGACCACGGACTGTAGAAGATACTGCAGCTCTCGCTATAAAACCGCGCTAGTGGACATTTTGTAACTGTCAACCGTATGCGTTGCTGTAAAGCAGGAAATACCCAACCCAACCCGACCCGACCCGACCCGACGACCCGACCCGACCCGACCGGACCGGACCGGACCCAACCCAACGCTATCGCTTTCAGATCGCCCCGAATTACCACCAATTACTACAGTAGTATTAGAAGATATAAATATCTAATTCCGGTCTTCGGGTGAAACACGCACGCATCGCACGCATAATAAAAATCGGGTAGGCTAGTCCGTAAAAAAGAGCCCCTTCGGGTCTTTTTTCACGCCGTGGGGAGCTTTTTAAACTCGATTCGCTCGTAATTATGGCGATGAGTTACAACCATTTTAGCACTGCACTCCCGAAATGGGGACCAAAAAACGGAAACTAGACTACGATGATTGTAGGAGTTGGGATGGGTTAACGTGAGAACAACACCAATATGGTTCCTGGTCAAGCAGTGACATGGTTGCCGGTCAAGTAGCGACAAGATAGCCGGGGAGCCAAGCAATGACACGGGTACCGGTCAAGCAGTGAACATGGTGCCGGCCAAACAGTGGCTTGGTTACCGGGGGGACATTCAGTGACATGGTTACCGGTCTAGCAGCGGCATGGTTACCCGCCATGTCGTGACGCGGTTACCCGCCATGCCGTGACACGGTTACCGCGGTCAAGAAGTCGCATGGTTACCCGTCAAACCGTGACAAGGTTACAGGTCAAACAGTGGTATGATTACCAGTCAAGCAAGACACGTGGCACCGGTTAAATAGTGACATGGTACCAGTCAAACATTAGTAAGGCCACCGGTCAAGCCATGGCATGGTACGGGTCAAACAGTGACATGGTTACCAGTGATAAAGTTGCCGGTCAAGCAGTGGCATGGTTTCCGGCCAAGCAGTGACATGGTTACCGTTCAAGCAGTGGCACGGTACCGGTGAACCAGTGACATGGTTATCGGTCAAGCAGTCTCACGGGTACCGGTTGGGCAGTCACATGGTTACCGGTCAAGCAGTCACATGGTTACCGGGGAGTCAAGCAGTGACACGGTTACGGGTCAATCAGTCACACGGTTATCGGCCGAACAGAGACATGGTTGCAGGTGAAGAAGTGACATGGTTACCGAGAAACCAAGCAATGACACGGTTACCTGGGAGTCAAGCAGTGACACGGTTACACGGTGACACGGTACCGGCCAGACATTGACAAAACACAGCCGAGGTTCCCTTAAAAGTGCCGTGCCTTGCCAGAGAGACCCCGTACGAACTTTTTCCTTTTTTCTTTTCATCCTCCGGCGGATGGGGAAAAATAAAGCTTAAGCTCGCCACACTTCCACGCATTTTCATACGCGTCGTGTGTAAATTTAGCTCAACTGTATTCGCAATCTAGCACTAGCTGGCGTGTCCTTCAGTTCCCGTGGTAGCGACCCCTGGTAGTCTGTAGGGCGGGGTCGTGACAACGCACTTTTCACCGCACTATCAATAATTGGGCGTAGCACTAAAAGGGCATCGCGGTGACGCGGGATCATGACAGGATGGTGAGTCAAAAAAGTGACACGAATGCCAGGGAGTCAAGCCGTGACACGGTTGGCGGTCAAGCTGTGACACGGTTGGCGGTCAAGCTGTGACACGGTTGGCGGTCAAGCGGTGACACAGTTGACGGTCAAGCGGTGACACAGTTGACGGTCAAGCGGTGACACGGTTGGCGGACAAGCGACGACCAGGTTAGCGGTCAGGCGGTGACATGGTTACCGGCGGTCAAGCGGTGACATGGCTACCGGCGGTCAACCCGTCACACCGCCACCGATAACACACACGACAACACACCTCCTCGGGCCAATTCCCAGTTGATTTTTTTCGACAGCGTCGGGGCGAGTGCAAAAAAACGGCGAGCGATGTGTCTGTGGATGCTTGCTATGGTCGGCGTGAACTTCCTTTTTCGTCATCTCTTCACGTGAGGCCCCCTGCACCTTACCACCATACCGAACACACAACTAGAAAAACTCAGAAAAAAAAACACAAGAAAAAGAAAAAAGCGCAGCACTAAGAGGTGTACTGCGGGTCACAGGCACAATTTCTACCGTTGCAAAAGTCATACGAAGTGTGTTCTCGTGAAGATTCGCATGAACGGTACTATTCTAAAACAAGATTTTTGACATTTCCGACGGTTTTGGGTTAAGGAGCGCCAAAACGCGCTACCTTTCTCGCAAGCAAGAGTCTACGGAAAGAATGTCGACGACATTTTACGGTAAGGATCTCGACGACATTTTGTCTATGGAAAGGATCTCGACGACATTTTGTCTATGGAAAGGATCTCGACGATATTTTGTCTATGGAAGGGACCTCGACGACATTCTATGGAAAGGATCTCGACGACATTTTTCCCAAGCCGACATTTGGGTTTTGGTATGCCTCCCTTGTGCTGGACAAATTCGGCTGTTGAAATCCATCTCAGGGGTGTGTTATTTATCTTGGCGACGCGTGCGTGCCACCATAGCGGATAGCGGTAGCACTACTTGAGGTAAAACATATATTTTCTGAGTTGACGAGGATCCTTGACCCAAAATGGTCGGAAACGTCAGAAACTCTTGTTTTGGCGAAAAAAAAAAAATGCTTCTTATACCGTGGCCGCGAATTTGATCATCAGATTGCACTTTCAGTTTTTGCTCTATAACATTTTTGTGGGAGGAGTAGCCATAAAGCTCCTCAAGCGAAGACCTCCAGAAAGGCACCTCTAGCGTAGCACGTGCCTTAGGGTGCTATACGGTATGGCTTCCGGCCGCTGACGACCGCGCCGACATCACCCGATTCCGGTTCGGCGTATTATGTGTAGAATAATCCGCGCAGACGAAACTACCATGGGTTCCAACTGATGCGATCTAGGGTTTTGAAGGTGTCTTGGGTTGGCGCTGGCGCTGAGATTGGGTCTGGTCGTGTTGTGGTTATGAGGGGGTGGGGTTGGGTGCTAGGGTTTGCTTGGGTTTGGGTTGGTGTTGGGGTTAGGGTGTTAGAATGACTACGTAGGCGTTAGGGCTGGGCTTGAGGTTTGGGGTTGAGTTGGGGTTTCAGAGATACTAGGGGATGGGGGGGCGCTAGAACGACTACATAGGCGTTAGAGTTGAGGTTCGGGGTTCGGGGTGAAGTTGGCGTGTCAGAAATAATAGGGGTTGGGGTTGGGGTTTTGGGGTTAGTGATGTTGAACAACGTCAGATGATAGAGCGGACGCAATTCATATTTTATTCAGTCCCGACCGTCATTCCGCGCGGACCAGCTCCCGCTTCCCTGGTATATTTGTCATGAATCCTCACAACGAAAAGTTTATCTAGACTCCAGACACCACTGGTTCAGTGACTGTCCACGGCAGGCATGCAAGCTGCACACAGCAGGCGAGAAACCGACGGCTTGCAAAAAACTTCACGACAAAAACACTAAAAACAAAAAGTAAGTGCCCGCGGCAGGCATGCGAACTGCGCACAGCAGGCGGAAAGCCAACGGAGCGCGAAAACCTTCCCGACAAAACACACACAGCTCTCTCTCACCACGAGCACACGAAAAAAAAGTCGAGACGAACACATTCACTGCTTCCGGTATTTCCGGGACCGAGACAGGGGGTGCTAAGTCCAAGTATTACACAAATATATAAAAAAAGAACAAAACAAAACAAAAACGATTATATAATAACTTTCGTTCCTGCAGAAATCTCAACCTACCAAGACAAAAAAAAACTTCCTTATTCTGACGAAAAATGTGGCGAGTGTGGTGTCGTTTTCTTCTCTTTCTTGCCGTGTGCCCCCCACCCCCACTCTCACCGAAAGTAAAGGTGCCGCCCTCGAACAAGCTCTGCACCAAGCCCAGCAGCAGAACTCGCTGGTCCGACCAGATGCACCTCCACGCCAAAGCCACCGACTCCCGCAGGCCAGGCGTCCCCCCGCCACGAGGTGCCCCAACACTCTCCCCGCCGCCGACCCCCCTACCCCCACCCCCGCCCCCACCTCCACCGTAACCATCACCGTTGCTGCTGCTACAGCGGAGACCGCGATCGCCGTTTCCGTTAGTAGCCGCTGTGCCGTTTGAGGCTGTTGATGCATCGGAACCGTGTCCGTTTTGTTTTTGCTGCTGCTGTTCCGCTCCCTCCTCGGTATTTTTTTCGTCGCCATAGCCGTAGTTCTCCTCCCACGTCATGAGAAGGCACAAAGCCAACACGGTCAGGGCGATGGCCACCTGAGCAAAATTGTGTGGGGGGAGGGAAGGGCGATACCAAAAACGGCGGAGGGAGTGAGAAGGATGTGGCGGGGGGGGTTGGGGAGGTCAGGGTGGAGGGGGTGAGGGGGGGTGGAAGGGGTGGGGGGGTGAAGGTGGTGATGGGGGTGGGGGGGGGTTGGGAAGGTGAGGGGGGTGGGGGGGGTGAGGGGGGTGGGGGGGGTGGGGGGGGGGTTGGGAAGGTGAGGGGGGGGTGGGGGGGTGAGGGGGAATGGGGGTTGGGGGGGTGAGGGGGGTGGGGGGGTGAGGGGGGAGGGTGGGGGTAGGGGAACCGCCAAAAAAGTGAGGGCGAAGGAGGGAGTGGAGAAGAGAAAAGCGGGGGCCGGGGGGATTGGGGGCGCAGAAAAATCAAATTGGGGGGGCGGGGAATGGAGCGGCGGGGCGGGGCGGGGGAAGGAGATATTATAAAAGTTTACGAGAAAATATAGCGTGTTTTGTCAGAAAATGGCATGTTTACACAGTTTGAAAAGCGTGAGCGTAGTCCGTGGTAATCAGCGGTAGGCAGCGCCTACAGCAACCATCGTGAAGACGAGCGCAAGCTGGAGCAGATATAGCAGACTGAACGAGCATAGGCACTACGGTAGTTCTAGAGCTTGCGGCTAGCGCCGCCGCAATTTCCCTCCTATGCCATCAAAGAAGGTATACAACTACAACGGTCAGGGCGGTGGCCAACTGCTGTGACCTTATGTAAGAAAAACATCAACAGCAACAACAACAACAACAACAACAACAGCAACGACGACGACGACGGAGTGGCGTTTATTATAGGGCTGTTAGTGGGCTGGATACAAATCGCCGAATACTAATAGCTGTCTACACTGGGTATTACAGCTACTAATAGTTGCGTGCGGCAATTTGCGAAGTACAGCGTATTTGCATCTGACTGACTTATGGCTACTGAATAAATGTTGGTAATAGTTAGTTGGCTTTTACCCCCCCATCCATCATCCAACTCGCGGGTTAGTGGCTAGACGTGTGAATTATGAATAAACAACTACTATACCAGTCCGACAACAAATATAAGCTCGACAAGAAAAAACAATTAAATATATAAGCTCGACAAGGACTTAAGGCCATGCGGTGCTATCATAAACCTACAGTACCAATCGGTTATAACAATCGGTAATGACGGCAAGCTCCACGACGATGAATCAAGGGTTAAAGCATTACATTGGTTGACCCGGGGATGCTTAATTATCACCCCCTACCTACGATCTTGGGAGTTTCGCACATTTTCTCAAGTATTATTCATATCGAGCATATATTCATCGGACTGATATGTTATCAATAGTCGGCGTTTACTCAACCCACTCAACTACGAGCTACTGATACCTGAAGTGCAGCCAACTCAAAGCCCTACCCGTGTGGATGGGTTTGAGTTTTTGTTGGTAGCCTGGTGTCCGGTTGGGCTTCGATATTTTTCGAGAGAGTGACGCCCGGTTGGCCGTAGGTATTAGAAGTTTCTTCGACGCAGTCACCAACCAACTGAAGGTTTTCGAGCACTTTTGTGCATATCGCTACTTTTCTTTCTCCGTTGCTCAGCAACTAGTGTTGCGAGTGGGTTGACTATGCTATGCAGAATACAAGTACTAAGTCGCCGACTGGTTGCTAGTTGGCTAGGTTCGTTGCCGACTATTTATTAGTTCGCTAGGTA
This sequence comes from Undaria pinnatifida, assembly GCA_012845835.1. NCBI lineage: Eukaryota > Phaeophyceae > Laminariales > Alariaceae > Undaria > Undaria pinnatifida. Next base: position 9,902,311 of record JABAKD010000013.1, read on the forward strand.
TCACAACACATTACAGTTAGTTCCGGGCGATAAGTTGCAGAGCTCTGCGTTTCTGTATCTGGCCGGCGAGTTTGTTTGCGTCATTGGCCGTGCCGTTTTCTTCAATGATGAGGATGACACCTCACATCTGGTCCGAGTGTGCTGCGGCACGCACTGTTCCCTCTACAGTACCGGTTGCCGCTATAGTGCCGATAATGCCGGCACTATAGCGGCAACCGGCACTACTCCTCACGCCGCCACTACTGGTTGTTTCCAACTTTGCCAAGCGATTTCACAGGCACTATAGCGGGCAACCGGCACTACTCAACCGGCACTATAGAGGGACCAATTATTAGCACCTGAAAGGGGCCGATGTCGCCAAGCTTGTCCGAGGCAACTTGGGCCACGACCCCCGCCAACACGGCCATGATCCCGTTACCTACCGTAGCCGCCGAGAATGTACTTGCCAGCCATTCCTCTGGAAAACCTGTCATCATTCCAGCGGACAAGGGATGAGCGTCGGGGTGGGCGCAAAGGGGCAAGGGTAATGGTGAGGGTAAGGGTAAGGGTAAGGGTAAGGGCAAGGAGGGGTGTGGGGGTGAGGGTTCATAGCGGTATCTCGGCATTGGCGTGTGGTGCGTGGCTCCTGGGCTATGTCAAGCAGTCAGCAGGAGAGAATAGAAGCACTCAGTCGGAGACAACCAACCGGTTGGTGTGCAAGCTTAAGCTCCGAAGATAATACTATGAAAGGAAGCCGCTCAGGCCTGCTACATTGGTGACAACGTATCGATCGGCGATTCAGTATAGACTACTGGCTACTGCTGGGTAGCATGGTAGCTATCCTTAATAAGGGTGAAGGCGAGGGGAAAGGGAGAGGGTAAGGGTGGGTGCGGGGGTGGGTGGGGGCAGGGAAGAGGGTAAGGGCTAGGGTAACGGTAAGATTGAGGATGGAGGCGGGAGTGAGGGTAAGGGATAAGGTAAGGTTTAAGGGTCGGGGTGGGGTGAGGGTGAGGGTATGGAGGGGATGGGGGTGAGGGCGAGGGTGAGGAGAAGGGAGAGGGCTAGGGTAAGAGTTAGGGTAAGAGTTAGGGTATCGGCAAGGATAAGCAAGGGGTTGGGGTGACCGTGAGGTAGGGGGTAAGGGTAAGAATATGGGTATCGGTAAAGGTAAGGGTGAGGGTGGCGGTGAGGGTATGGGAGCGGGTATGGGGGCGGGTATGGATGAGGGTGAGAGTGAGGGTATGGGGGAGGGTAAGGGTGCGGGTGAGAGAAACGGTATGGGAGACAAGTATGGATGAGGGTGAGGATAAGGGAGAGGGTGGAGGTGATGGTATGGAAGAGGATACGGAACGGTATGAAGGTAAGGGATAGGGTAAAGGTGAAGATGGGGGTAAAGAAGGGGGTGGGGGTGAGAGTCAAGGGTAAGGGAGCGAGTATCGGTGAGGGTAAGGGACAGGGCGAAGGTGAAGGTGAGAGTGGGGGTGGAGGTGGGGGTAACGGAATGGTTAAAGGCGAGGGTAAGAGTGAGGGGTAAGGGTGGACGTGACGGAGAGGGTGGGCGTGAAGTCGAGGGCAGCGGCGAGAGGAAGGGCAAGGGTGAGGGTAAAGGTAAGGGTGAGGATGAGGGTGGGCGTGAGGGTAAGGGTGGGGGCACCCTACTTCCAGCCTTGTACATTAGCTGCTCCCGCCCCCCGCCCCCATCGACACGACTTCCCCGCGCAATACGCAACACAACACACACCCAACACACGACACAAAACACACAGCACTAGGGCAGTGGGTTGTCTGGACGTGACAGTTCTTTTATGACAAAAAAAACTATTTCAAATACGTCAGCTTTGAATTCTCGATAAATTGAGGGAGTCGATACTCATATTGCAAGCTTCGTGATACACCGGCCGCTCTTTTTTACACATGCAGCATCCTTTGAAAGACAAATGACTCCCACGGATGTTGCCAGGGTGAACACCAACAAAAAATTATTATCAATAATAAGTTGATAATAGCGGTATTAATAATCAGTATACGTGCTTCATCCCAAGGTAGTGATTTGTTATGATTCACAACATGTCCGTCTTAATTGTTCGTTATTCCTTGGTTGGCGGAAAAAGAAGCCAACCAACTCACGTCGTCGAAACCCACAAAAACAACACGTCCAAAAACGAGACCCTTTTTAACGCGCAAACGCCGAACTCCGCAAAACATCGCACGCAACTACCCGTACCCACGTATACACATTCAATACCAGGCCAACTAAACACTTGTCGGCGACTTTAATATTGGTACAGTCGGCCAGTTCACAGCCCTACACAGATAGTACGCAATGCGGCGCAACACCCCCGTCTCACCCTCCTTCCGGTGCTCGCTGACCATCCAGCTCTCAAAGGCGGTAAAGAGCAGAGACGTAGAGATTCCTCCCAGCAACCGCCCCATGATCAAAAGCCGCATGTCCGGGTAGTGCTCCATCGCGTTTATCACCACCTTCACCATCACGGGAGGTGCCAATTTTTTCACCGGGTCGAAGGAGATAAGACGGACGCGGTACGCGTGTGCGGGCGAGGGGTGGGGGGGGTCGGGGGCGGGTAGGTAATAGGTATTGCCGCAAAAAATTAACCCATGTATTACCTGGTACTGCAAGAAACATCCCACAATACTTCCAAGCGGCATGTCCCGAAACGTGTATATAGCTCCAAAATATATCCCCCTTGGGACTTCGAGAGGGGGAACGATTTCGAAAAAAAAAAAGTCGATTACAGAATTAACTACACGAAGCAGCCCGGTTCGGTGGGGTAGTGCTCTACAGGGGGATGTCCAAACTCCAACATAAGGAGCGACGAGACACGTGTGTATATGCGTCTGCTAGTGTGTCAAATAGAACAGGCATTCTTGTTTTGGGAGGGGGGGGTTCCTGTTCTCCGGCGGCCGACTTTTTTTTTTGCGCAATTTCCGGTGCGGGGCAAGAAAGGGAGCCTTCGGTGCATTACGACACATGTCGGGATCCCCGCCGGGGTCCGTGGCGGTGCTCTGAGCGTTCAACGTCGCTGAAATGGCTCTTCTTTTCAAGAAGCCAAGTACGGGTGAATGGAAAACCCTACAATTTGTCGTTCTCCCTTTCAACAGCCCGCTCCCATCTCACTTTTTTTTCAGCCGCTCCGATCTTCGGCCTGGTGCACAACATCAGTCCAATGTCGTTATCACCCCTTCTGCTGTCTGCTACGATGCAGCTACATACAGCCAGCAGCAGCTGTTCGTGCGCAGAGCGATTGAAGATTGAACTTATTTTATCATCCTGTTGACCCTGGTACTACGTAGCACTGAAGGGGGTCGCCGACCTATGCCCCTCATGAGGACCTACACGCCCCGTATAGCACGCGCGATCGGAGTATCACAAACAACTAGCAAAATATGTGTTTCGACAAAATGTTCGATCTCACAGCTACTAGCGCATTTTTAATTTGTAACAAAAATGGGCCCCGAACGGGCTAGGGACGGCAATAAACCCTGTCGGGCCAGAGAGGGCAAGCATGTCTGTCGAAATGGCGGATTGCAGCATCGACCGCACCAAGCCAGGCCCAGGTGAAGAACGTGTCCGAGCCACAACGTGAGGACCTGTACACACACAAGCAGCAAATGGTCATGCTCACACTGCTGTATGCTCTCCCAAGAAGCATGATTAAAAGACCGCCCTCGTCGCTTTTAGCAAATGTACACGCACCTCCAGCAGACAGAACACGATGCAGCCGTTTCGGCGGCCGAACCTGTCCACGAACAGTCCCAAAAACGTCCCGAAAACAGCGGCCGAACTAAACCCTGTGAGAAACAGCGTCCCCACGTCCACCCCGTACGACTGGTAGAGAGTGTACATGTTGGTCCCCTGAAGCCAGTCGGCAAGCATGACCGTTAGATACACCGCGAGGTACTTGCATTGGAACCTGCCGTCGCGAGAGAGAGAGAGCGGAGGGGGTGGATGGGGGCGGTTTTTTGGCGGGGGCGCCAGGTTGACCTTTCAGGAACTGCATTCTCATTTTGGCGACAAACTACTTACGGGGAGGCGCGGTTTGTGATCACGTGATAGGAAAGGCTCTAGGAATGGGACACGGGAACGGATTGCGTAGTACTTGGGAGACCTTGTTCGATAGGAAAATGGGGTGCAAGGACGCGCCCTTGGCAGCACCAGACAGGTACTTGCATTGGAATCTGCCATCGCGAGAAGAGAGCGGAGGGGATGGAGGGAGGCCGTTTGTGAGCGTGGGCGCTGACGCCCGTTGTTATATCATGGCAAAATGCATCCTACTGCAACTGACAACAATGTTTACCCAACAGCGTGGGTGCAGCTCTAAAGAGTTATAGCCCTCTTAACCCATTTCCAACTGCTAAAGGTTTTTCCAGTCTACCTCCAAGTGTTTTGCCCCCATGTCGGGAGTGCGGTGCTAAAAGGGTTAAAGCCCTTTTCGGGTAGATTAAAAAAACAAGACGAAAATAACGACGACTACAAGTATCAGCCACACGGAGCAAGCAGTCTGGGGCTTTGGCAAAGGGACGATGATAATTTTAGTGTCCGAAGTACACAACGCAACAGTTTGCTACGATGACACGTGGTCAGTACGGCACTAACGGTACTCGTACGGCCGCATCATCTTACTAGTACGGCGTACTTTGCCATTTTACTAATTTCTTGTTAACCCCCTCAGGACTTCAGAACGAAGAAATGAAGGAAAAAGTGTTGGGATGGCGTGTTGGATTCGGGATAATCATAAGATGGGACGGACGAGACCCCGCCCTTTTCAGACGCCATCACCACTTTGAGAATAATACAGCTGCTTCTCTCCTACTTCTGAGTTAGCTGCCGGTTACAGCATCATCGACTACACGAAGCCGCCCTGGCCGCCGTCGTAGGGGTGTGTTCCCGAACCTCGATACCGTTTTAGCACCGCACTCCGACATGAGTACAAAACACTTGGAGTTAGACAAGGATCATTTTAGGAGCTGGAAATGGGTTATAACCCCTTAACCCCTTCAGAGCCCCCAACTTCCTTTCTATACTAAATTCAAGTAATTTTTACCTAGGTTTCCAGTTGTAAAGGCGTTAAGGGGCTGTGCCACACGCGTGCATCGTATGATGATACTCGTGTACACCACCGCACGCTCTTCATACAATGGTCGCTCGAGAACATCACACTCCCCGTAGATTTTTTTTCCGCCACACACGGGGCCCCACAGAGGTTAAAACCAGGTATCTTCTTGAGAACCGCATCAACGTTTTTGCGGACAAACTCCTTGGAATCAAAGTGTCGGAAATGTTCTGAAGCAAACACAGGGTTACAATGAGAAATACCAAGTTAGGGTCGAGACTCAGTTTCCTATGCTGGGTGGAAACACCAGAGCTGTTTTTCTGGTGTCTCAGAACTCCCCTCAGACAGCCTAATGCATTGCCTGCTGTGTTACGGTACAACACATCAACTACTAATGGGGCGATTTTCGAAGGTGATTTTTGACGGGAAACCTGTCCGCGCTGCAGCAGTATATCATGCAGTAGCTAGCGCTTAGCGGAGGTTGGGGTAGCGCGAAAAAAAGAGTGAATTCATCTCTCACAGCACAGGCGGCGAAGCTGCCTGTACTGACGGTTTCGTGTCCTAGAAAACCGCTTTTCCATATAATACAAACCCCAAATATCCTAATGAGTCGTTCTTGCCCAATTTCGTTTTGTACACGAACCCCTCTTGGCTTTGAAGATAATCGGTTCTTCATACCAGGGGGTTTGTGATCCTGCGTGTTATGCGGCGGTACTGCTGTATTACTGCTGTGTAACGCTGTGTACTCGTACACTCCTGGTGGAGGTGATACCCGAAAACGAGTGAGAAGAGAGAAGAGCCCGACTCTCTATTTTTTAAAAAGGTCTAGGCTCGGCCCGTGCGCAATGGCGCGTGCCCAATAAGGTTGCGCACGTGTGCCCAGATATGAACATCAGGACAGCAACGTGGGAAATTATACGATAGAAGCCTATTCAATACGATGTGGACGGGATTCTTCGTAGAGCGAGGATGGCGTGTAGTTTTGAAAGGGATATAGCCCCTGGTGGGCAGTGCCCAGACAACCATCGTGTAGAATGACGAGCGCACATTGAAGCAGAGATGACAAACGGCACGAGCACGAGCATGAAGCACTACGAACCGCCCGTGGCTATCAGGTTGGCAGCTACCCCCGCATCATATATGAATAATATGTGCGTACGTAAAACCACCGGCAGCGTTCGTTCGTTGCTCGGCCAATTGTCAACATACACCGAACGAAGACAGAAGGAGCGGAATCGCGAACGCGCATGTCCATTTTATTGTTATTATTATATTGCCCTCCAACAACGTAGCGTACGTGCCGTTCCGACAGAAATTAAACATCCTTCCGTAAAGCAGTACTACAAGTACATCTTTTATAACTCTCTCCCAACCATTCCCCGATTTTCCTTCCCCGCATAGTTTTTTTTCAGCTGACAATATTATCCTATTCCTCATCAACGTTCCATCCACAGGTCCTCCCTTCCTCTATTAATAGCGGCCTGGCGGTTTCTCAGGGCTACTCGTCGTGTACACCTTGGCAATCACACGCCCCTCCATATGGCACGTACCAGTTTCGTGCAATCAGACGACTATTATACCCGTATTGTACGTTTTAACATTTTTACGCCTGGCACAAGACGACGCCGACCTCCACATCAGGCGGGGTGGTGTCTAAGGTAGGCCCTGCCGGGGTTGCATATACATGTCGGCTACCGACGGAACACGTGGTCCGACGGGTGTGACTCATCGGAAGTCAGCGATTCACTGCTTTGCTTGCCTGTATTCCACCGCGGGCAAGAGGCTGACATTCTCACCGGCACGAGCATAGGAGGCAGGGGTTGTCCAACACTAGCTTTAGAAATAAACTATGTGTAAGTTATCGCCTTTACAACTGGAAACCCTTCTTGAGGAGACAATTACTTGAAGTTAGTATAGAGGGATTTGGGGGCTCTTGAGGAGGTTAATAACCGCGCCCACGTTTTTGGGGCCAAACGATACTATGGGATGGAACTACTCGTAGTGTGTTTTTTTTGTTGCAGTTCAAAAATAAAAGGGGCGACTAGTTGAGCCAAAACGCGCACCAGGGTGTGTAGACTATACGAGTACCACTGCTGTGTACCTGGTACTTTGGATGAGAGTGCGCATGATTTGAGATAGGAGGAATGAGGTACTCCAATATACAGCTAGTAGCGATGTCTGTTGAGGAATTACCAAAAACAACCTCTGGTACTTGGAATAAAATGAGTCACGCCGCTTGTACTCCACATACCGGTACTCGTCTAGTCTAATATCGCATCAGCAATGCTTTTATCAATGCGCCTCTGTGTACATGTGTAACGTGATGTCATGCGGACAAGGATACACATGTGCGGCGTTCAACCAACAACGTTGCAAGCGGACTCATTCATGTAAATGCCTGACAAATTCGCAGGTGCGGCTGGGGACTGAGGGCCACGGTGCCAACCGCAAGCATATCGTAGCTGTCGGGGTCATGCAGAAAGCTTACGTAGCCAATCGTCCCAACCAACGCACCGCCAGCCGCACGTGTGCTGCAACTATGATACGACAGCAGCAGCATGATATCACAGACGGCGATTCGATTTACTACTCTCTGTAGTAACACTTTGGGCGTAAAATTAAGGACCATTATATAATTATCTTATAGACATAAAGGTAATTATATTTACGCCCAAATTGGTACAGGAATACCAACAAGCGCCCCAGCAGGAGCACGTCTTCACAGCAGTGATCCGTTGCGAGAGATAGCGTGCCAGCACAGACCACCACTGCTACGGAAAACGGTGTCAACACACAAGCGCTGTCTAACTCTCACCGCCGAAATCTTGCGGCAGCCACCGGTCCCGCTGCCACTGACGATGACGACTTGTCATCCTTCCCGGTACCATTGCCTCCTGCGTATGATCGTCGTCGCTCGGAGAGCCACTGCACAGTCACCAGCAGCACACAGAACAGACTAAGACACACGAACGTGTCGACTGCCCAATCGGGCCACTCAGGACTTAGCAGACCCAATCTCTGCAGGTAAGCTCGGGCCATGTAATTCAGCATCTCTCTCTCTCGCGCGCGAACGGCGGGAGAAGAGAGAAGGAGCACAGCAAGCACAGCAGCACACAGCGAGCAGCAAGCGCTATCATGCGGTGCTATCGTATACATATATCACAAATACACGAAAGGTTTCGTAAAGATATGTTGGCCTACCTTTTTAAGGGATGGATGGATACACCCAAGTTTCCACCGCGGCAGCCGTTGTATCCCATCCTACAGCAGTAGGCTTCTGCCGGCCTGTCGGGTTCCGTTCACTGGTTGTGCGGTTCTCAGCACAGCTGAAATAAACAAAAGTCTGTAGACGGCTGTTGTAAACCAAAGGCAAGGCTGGTGCCTATTTCACGAGCTGCGGCTTGGTGAACTGATTGGACTTCACCGAAATAGTCGCGAATCCGGCGACTCCTCAACTCCAAATAGCCCCCAAATCGCAGGATCCTTGGTCTTCGGCCAACGGCAGTTTGCGAGAGTCGGACCGATCCGGCCTTCGCCCCTTGTTCCGCCGTGGAAGGCCAGCATTCCACGGAGCACCCGTTCGTTAGAAGCCCTACCCGTTGGGCTATTTCAGTCGCGTGACTGGTTGTGGACTCGATGGGCGTACGTCGTAAATAGCGAATCAGACGGCTCCTCAACTCCTCAACCTCAAAGCGCCACAATGGCGGGAAGATCCTTCGGCCGACTGCGACGACACTCCATGACTCTGCGAGAGAGAGGTTGAACCGGTCCAATCTTCGTCGCCCCCTGTTCCGTCTCGGAAGGTCAAAAACCACGAAGTGCGCATTGAAGAGCCCGAAATCAGAAGTTAGTTGTAGTGGCGATTTTCACTCCATCGCGCGGGTGTATTTGGTGTGCGCGGGGTGAACGAGATCATCTTCGTACGACGGAGTAGTATGTTGTTGCATTAATAGTTGTCTACGTGGTGTTCCGAGTGATTATTGTAACGCGCACCAAAACACGCCGCTTTGCTCCTACCACGGAAACAGCAGCGTTATCATGGCATAAGCTCAAGAACAGACACCTTGCAGGTGGCTGCACTACTGTCCGTGGTATTGATCACGCAACGGAGAGCGCGCCCACGTGGTGTGGTGGTAAATGATTCCGTGGCGCCGCTTGATTCCGATGTGGCCCATGGTACCATGGCTCATACGTTTCACGTAGATAGCGCATAAATATGTTAATGCTGTGCAGTCGTGTCGCGGGGTACACGCTGCTCTACACATCAATTGTCGATGCATACACGGTGGGGGCCCAGATTCAAGAAATATGCTGTTAAGAGAGGTCCAAACTTTCGACGATACCGAGAAATTGGGTGTATCAGAAAGACAGCTGAACCTATGCTGTAGGCAACAAGGTAAGAAACGGTCATATAAGAAACAGCCGCGTTCGAATCCCACCCAATTTAAGAAAGGAGGCCGTCCTGGAGGGAGGTGCCTGACAGGAGGCACATAACGATAAACGGCGAAAGTCACAACCTTCCAGCAGCAGTGTCAAGCGTTCAGAAAAGCTGCGGTATGTGAGCGAAAATCCCAAATAATTGACAGCGTGGGGTGCTTGCGAGATTGGGACTGGGAAGCGTGTGCTACGATAGAGGAAGCAATTTTTCGCAGAAACTTATATCTTCGGAACGACGAGGCTTTGAAGCCCCAAAATCCCTCCCCATACAAACTTCAAGTAGTTTTTCCCCCCAAATGGGTTTCCAGTGGTAAAGGCGTTAACCCAAATCGCCGGAATGTTCTTTTTTTTTGCAAAATGAACTTTTTTACTAGGCCATGGTTTGGGACATCGGGTTGCACCTTCTGTTTACCCCCAGTTTAGACTTTGATACAGAGCCCCTCAAGCGAGGATGTTGAGCTTTAGGTGGCGGTGTGTAGCGTGTGTCGGCCCGCAGCTGATGGGGAGCAAAAACGAGTGATCGAGGTGCGTCTGACCATCACCTGATCGAGACGGCACAATGCCTCCGCACGGACAGATGTACTCTACGGGCAGTTGTCTGATCTACATACACAGCAACGTTTCCTGAGGCTTGCTCGTGGTCTACCGTACCTATCTATGGAAATTTCCTGAGGTCTGCTTCTGGGAGATTAGCTACGTCAACGTCCCGACAGTCAACCTAAAATCACATTCCATGAATGTTGCTATGCGTACGTTATTCCGCCGAATTTATTTAACTACGCCGCATCGCTCGTACGTACTATACGTACCAGCTTTTGGATATGATTAACCAGTAAACGGCTGTGCATAATGTATCCAAGTTACTACTGCTGAGACTTCTGCATGCTAAATACTAAATGCCGCTTCGATAAACGACATCTAACAGACCCATGACTATAACTGTCTGTAGTACGCACAACTCGCAATGTATACCAGATGGCTGTTAAGTGTTATCAAGTAACGAGATGATGGTTACTGACAATAAGTATCATCTCCAATAGAGAAACCTCGCAGAAAAAAAAATGGTGCACTTTCACGGTAGCATTTCGATCAGGGTTAATACCATCCATGAAACGCGACGAGCTTTTCCTGCGTCCCTACCATATTGTGTGCCGGGTATTATATGATATATCCCGATGTTCTGGTGTCGCCCGGTGCCAGGCTCTCCTCATTCTTCAAAGTCCACATATTTTGTAGTGCATTTTACTATGATTAAATTTGTCACCCAACAAGATGTGCAAAATGAGCGCTTGGACGTCGATCACTAACAAACACTTCCAGAAAGAAGAAACCTATAAGGGAAAACCCCAAAAGGAAACATTTTGTGAAAACCGACACGGCTTAGAGGCGTGGCGGGGGAAGTGGGGGGTGGAAACCGAAGTAAGCGAGACTCTGCTGCACGGATGTGTCACGTAGAGCTCGAACAAGACCAAATACGACAGGCTACGGCAGGTCCACACCACTCCAATGGCATGCTCTTCCTTCAATGTCTCGGCCGGCGCGAAACAGAAGAGTGGGGCTACGGGAGAGAGGGCAACCAAACTATCGTTGACAGCTGCAGGGTTAGTTTAGACCACCAGTGCGAGCGGCCCTGGTAACCCGCGCGGGTTGCCCTGAGCCGCGGAAAAGGAACCTGACTAATAGAAATAGAAGAACTGCAACCCTACCGCACCCTTGGTCTGATGCGCGCGAAGGCCACACACCATCCTACGCCAACGCGTTTGTCTAAACCGCGACCCCGAGAGCATTGAGGCGACTGCGCACGGAAGGAGGATATTGTTCGCCGGTTTTTCGTGACGCGTATGGGAGAGGAGCAGCGGCTGCCGAGGAAGGTAATATTTGAGTGGCTGGTTGGGGGTAAAAGCTACTCCGGCAGACAGGAGAAGGCTTCACACATCGGACAGATCACGATGAACTAGATTACATAGATCCTACAGATCCTATGGATCCTTTAGATTTTTATATATGATAAAAAGTGTGTTGTGTAGGCTCTGTGTAGTACATGTACAACCAGGGACATTTGTGCTGGATCCTTCAGGGTCATCCGGATCTCACCCGGCAACCATTATCTACATAAGATACTTGTACGCAGATCCTATTGACTAGGGGCGTATCTGTCCTGAAAGACATATATCATTAAAAGGGACCTCATCTGTCGGACGTATGTACGTGTCGTGTGTACGTGTTGGGTGGGTCCCCTCGAGCAAAATCGGAAAAGGTTGGGCCTGCAGTTCAAAAGGTGGAGCGAGGCAGCGCAGAAGGCCGGATGGTGGTTTCGACAAGTCGAGGACGGTGCGGAGACTGTTATGTGGCAATGGAAAGACGCGGAGAGGATTATAATAGAGTGCTAATGCGACACAGACACGATAATTGCAATCGCGACACGGACCGTGACACAAATGCGGGCGGGGTAGGGGGTGGAGGGGATGAGGGAGTGGGGGGGTGAGTGGGGGGGTGGGGGAAGGGGCGTAGGGGGGGTGGGGGGGGAGAAGGGGGGGAAAGGGGGGGGGCGCAGAGGAAGGAACGGGGGGAGGGGGGGGGGAGGACAGAAGGGGGGGAGGGGGAGGAGGGGGAGGGCGTGAGGGGGCGGGGGGGGAGGGTGGGAGAGGGCCGGGGGGGGAGGTGGCCTTGCGTAAGAGGATGAAGGTTGGGTCTGATTGCTATCATCATTATGCTGCGTTGCTGCGTGCCTTCCCAAGTCCGGCGGCAAATCGCTAACGTAGGGTCACCCCGGCATCCTCACCATGCTAAACGCGTCCTTCAATGCCCGTTTCTGTCTATTTCTTATCTGAGGTATAGGATTTTCTTCTTCTGGTATAGGGGTTTGATGATATGACGTGATTTCGCCATATTTTTCCTGCGGTGTTCTTCCGAGCTAGTTGTTGGAAAATGCTTTGTGACCAAAAACTAGATTACGGCGACGAACATCAGTCCCTTAAAGTGAATCGAAACCAAGGAGGGCGCTTCCTTGGTGTTGTGAATGAGAGATGATCTGTATTCATATATATTATCAATGGAAATCGTTTTCTTCGACTCCACGCTCCGACAGGAAAAGAGGTGGGAGGGTGTGGCCGTGTGTCGACGGAATTGATGGTGATCATCTCACATCGTGCGACCTATACTGCGCATTGAATGCGCGCAGTGCGTTGTCGTCGTTTATGTTAACAATAATACTGATAATACTGCTGTGTCAACCACGGCACCGAACTCACTCGTTGCTTTCACAGCATACTTGTCAATGTCTTGAAAACGGGTCATGTGTGTCCCCCAGCAACGGGAAGATGCGACCATCAAGGTCCTTCGCGCAAAGAGAAGGATCGTTCTGATTGCACCAATTGCAGGGGAATGTCGCTTGTTTGACGCAAGCTACGATAAAGGTATCAGTTTTCGGCTGAAATGGTTTCGGAATGACGGGTATCCTTCACACAAAATCGTCGGAAAATACGCCCCATTTTTTGTGCACGGTTTTCGTTGTGCATCTAGGCCATATGGGATTTTTCATCCGGTAGCAGGTTTACTTTTCTCCAAAAACTTTTTTTTGGGAGAGGTCTTCTTAGGCACTCAAAATTGAGGAGTAATATTAAGAAAAAAAAGCTGTGCACCTCGATCATAACAGGCGTCTGTTGCCCATGCAGGCACGGTACTGTTGAAAATCGTCGGGTCCCACCATAGCAGCTACTGCGAACAAGGGGGAATCCTCCCCGAGGAACAGTGTGGATTCCGTCCGGCGCGATCAACAGTGGATGTGCTGTTCGTCATGCACCGACTGCAAGAACTCGGACGAGAGAGGAAAACCCCCTTGTACATGTGCTTCATCGATCTGCAGAAAGCATATGACTCTGTCGACCGAGAGCTACTGTGGGGAGTGCTCGCACGCTTTGGTGTACCAGCCGAGATTATTTGCAGTTATCCGCCACTTCCACGAGGGCATGCAGGCTCGCGTGCTTACGGACGACGGTGAGCGCTCAGAACGGTTCGATGCCACGCAAGGGCTTGGGCAGGGTTGGGTGCTATCGCCGTTGCTGTTCAACATGTTCTTCGCTCGTGTGTTACACGTTGTTTTTGTCCCTTTCAGCGAGGACGAAGGCATCGTGCAGAACCTAGTCGACCTCGATGACGATGGGGCTGACAGAGTCGAGGAGATGTTGACATTCGTGCGGAGAATCCTGTGGGGTATGCTTTATGCTGACAATGAAGGCATTGTCTCAAGATCGGCAGAGGAACTTGCTAAAATGACGACGGTCATTGTGACCGTCTTCGAAGCAGCAGGCCTCATGGTTCCGGGAAAAAAAAAAAGACGGGAGGCCATGATGCTGCAAACACGGGACCTTCCACCCCGGGCTCTACCGTTTGTCATCGAAGCAGCAGGACAGAGGTATCAACAGACAATTCAGCTTCTATATCTCGGCGGCGTTATCCACGAAGACGCTGACCTTATGGTTGAGATCAAGCGACAGGTTCAACTCATGAGGGCATGCTACAAGTGGTTCGGTCCAGATCTATACCATATGACGAACGCCCGGCTCAGCCTGAAGGTCCCGCCTGCTGAAGGCCAAGGTGGTCGAGACCCTGTTGCACAGGTGTGTCCCGTGGACCCTCGACGCGACTCACTACGACGAGCTCCGAAAGGCGCACCTCGAAGTCCTTCGGCGAGTCCTTGGCTTTCAGAGTCGTGCGGACCACGCCAACCTTTCTCTCTTGTACCCCAGGCCCTCAAAAATACGGAAATCAAGATCATCGAAACGATCATCTGGAAACAGCATCTCTTCTTCGCCGGGGCCATGGTGTGGCGAAACAAGGGGCGATGTCCCAGTCGGATGGTGTTTGCGCATATAATCGGAGGAGAAAACCCGGCACTTGCCACCGAACAACTTGCTCAGGACCCTGATAGACGACCTCGCCGTTTTTCGACCAACCAAAGATTCCGTTACGGAAGATTCCTCACGACAGCTTGGACTTGAAACCGTGCTGTAGGTCCATGCAGCAAAGAAGGCGGGCAAGTGGTACCGGGGGACCCTCGAAGCAGCCGAACAGTTCATGGCCAGGTGACACGTAGAGGAGGAAAATAAGAGATCGGAGCGCCGTGCAGCCTGGATGCGCGACGCACAAAAACCGAAAGAGGGGTGGGGGTAGTAGGGAAACCGCTGTTGAAGAAAGCAAGAAGACGGCAGACAGGGTAGGAAGACACCAGGCCGACTAGCAGGTAGAACCTGTCTACGTAACCTCAAGCTACTGCGACTACCTTGTGTTTTGTTTTCGTTATTGTTATTTGGATCGCCTTAGGGTTAGACTCGGGGGTGCAGTGTCAGCTGGTGTCAGCTGACTCTGCGGTACTACCACCGCCTATATATGGGTCCTCGATTACCCCGTTTCCCCCTTGTCCCTTTCATCCCTTTTCCCTCTTTCTTCGTCCCTTCATTTATTTTTATTTATTTTATTTTTTGGTTTCCCCCCCCCCCCCCCTTTTCTGTTTTCCTTTTGGACACCCTTGGGGGCTGTTGAGGCGATGGTGTCGGTATGGACACCGCCGTCGAAGATACAGCAATAGCAAGCAGACCAGGCAGCAATGACTCCTGACCCTCTAGTAGGTGCAATCGGAACCCAGTTTGGGCGCCGCCCCGACGCCGGCTGAGCGGTGTCATCTTCTTTGTTGCTGCGTTTTTGCTTGCTTAATTACCACCGGGTAGGCTTCGTTGTTGTATTCGGTAGGGGGGGGGACGATGACGGTATTGGCACCACTACTACCTGTCGTCATAAACATTGCTCAGGTTATAGACGATGCGGCAATGCTCCTAAACGTACCGTTAGAGGTCTTACAGGCGCCTGGTACGATAGAGGTGGCGCTTTTTGGGTAAAAAAAAAAGCTGAATGACGGCGCTCCTCAACTTCCTGCCGGTCGCCCCGGTGGTCCAGTGGTTACCTTCGAATATTGCTAGCGTTGGTCCTTCAGGTCGATTCCCACCGTGGTGTGAGATTTTGACGTTATTGCAAAAAATGCAAATATGCAAAAAAAGGGATCAACTGCTGAGAGCACCTAGCATCGTGGGTGGGCACAATTCGACGCGAGTCAACGAGGGAAGAAAAAGCTGAATTGTTTTCGCGTTAAAAATGAAGGCACGAACCATAGTGGGAAGGGGGAGGAGGTCCCGCTATGTGACCCTGGATCTGAGTTACTACTGCTGCTGTGGTCGGGAAGGCGAGAGTAGTGCGAGGAGAGTAAAAATGAGGTGAAGAAAAAATAAGAATAAAAATCGTCGGAATCTGATATCCTTGTTTCGCAATGTGTCTTTTGGATACCTACTGTAGACTAGTCTATACAGTCAGTATATGACAGGTCCCATGGGATTGTTCACTGGCTTGAACTTTCATTTTCCTCGAAATAATCGGTTTTCGGGTTGTGGGTATATTTTGCTATAGCTAGTTTGTCTCCTTTGAGGATTTATAGTTTCCGCGCACATATTGAAATGTCCCGCCCCACCCCCCCACCCCCTCCCCTCCCCCTCCCCTGACCCCTCTTGTTCATAACCCCCCCCCCCCCCCCCCCCTTCCGCCTAGTTTGCCCAAACGCCCCACTCACAATCGAAATCGGCCAGAGTAATAAACATTTATACGCAGTTGATATCACGTCATTATCTTTCTGACCATCCATGACGTAGTTTTCATTCTTTTCCCCCACCCCCCCCCTAAAAAAAAACCTCCAACGCCCCCTCTTTTCCAACCAACCGCACGATCGCCTAGACCTAGCACCACGCGTATAACAAGCCCCTACATATCTTTGATCTCACAGCCGAAGTGTATTTGAATATTATTTGTGACCTAAACCTCCTAAAAAATTCTCCCCCCCCCCCCCCCCCCCCCCTCTTCTCGCTCTCCCTTGCTCAAACACCCCACCTAATATCGAAATCCGCCAGATTAATAAACACTTCACGCACTGGATATCACCTCATTATCTATCGAGAGCCATCCATGCCGCTGCTTTCCCCCCCCCCGCCCCGAACGCCCCCTTCTTCCCCACCACCCGCACCATCGCCTAGACCTAGCACCACACGTATAACAAACCCCTCACCTAAAACCCTTCCTTCCCCCCCCTCCCCCCCCCCCCCCCCGCCCCCTCCCCCCTCCCGCCCCCTCCCCCCCCCCCCCCCCACCCCCGCCCCCACCCCCCACCTCCCCAAACCCCCCCAACCCATCCCAACCCCACCCCCTCGAACACTCCGCCCTCTCTCTACTCACTGATTGTACGACTTACCCCAGGATATACATGATAAACTGATGCATTCTTTCCAAAACCGTCACATTTATCCCCTCAAAATAATGTATAGTTTCCACGCACAGATTGAGCTGCCCCACACGCCCCCCCCGCCCCAACCCCCCCCCCATGATAAACTGGTGCATTTTTTTTTTTTTTCTTCCCAAAACCGTCAGATTTATCCCCTTGAAAGGATTTATAGCTTACACGCACAAATTGCCCGCCCGTCCGCCCCCCCCCCCCTTCCCCCCCCCCTTCCCCCCCCCCCCCCTCCAACCCCGCTCGCTTTTGATCAAAACCAGGGCCCCACGTCCTTCAAAACTCCCCCCCCCCCCCTCACCGGTTATTCGACTTACAGGATTCACTTGATAAGAGGATACATTTCCCTCCACAGCTCAGTCAGATTTTGTCCCCCTTAGAATCGGATTTTATAGTTTCCGCGCACAGACTGACTAAAATCACCCTGTTGACCCTGATAGCTACACTGTAGTTGTAAGGGGAGTCGCCGACCTATATCCTTAATGAGGACACACAACTCGTAATACGCGCGATCAGAGTATCACACACAGCTTGCAAAGATGAGTTTCGACGAAATCTTCGATCTCACAGCTGGAGTGTAGTTTAATTTTTTATAATTATATTATACAGAATTCCTCAAGTGAGTCTCGGACAAAAATGTGGGCACCTCTTCTACCATACGTAGCATGATGTGTCTCCAGTAGGGTCATTCGAAACCCTATATGATTGCTGCCCCCGACGTTGGTTGAATGGCTTCTTCTGCTTCGTTGCTAGTTGCTGGCTGGCGGTTGCGCTTCGTTGGTTGGATCGTTTTAGTCTCTTTGTTACGGTGGCAGCAGCAGTAGTGTAGTACCAGGTAGTATGCATATACGATGATGCTAGAATTATGGCCTCTACTCGCCTCTACGAGTATCTTTCGTCCGTGAGTTTGATGAAATAAACGTCGCAAAGAGAAGCACGCGGTCAGCTAATTGCCAACAACTGAAGAAAAAAATGAGATGCACTCGGTCAAGGATGTCGGTTGATCGGTTGACGGTTGAGGTTGGGGTTGATGAGGTTATATTATACTAGTATCAAATAAAAATACACTCCCGCTGAGGTTATAGTCTATACCAGGGTAAGTAAATACGAAATGAAAACGAAAATGCACTCCAGCTGTGAGATCGAAGATTTTGTCGAAACTCATGGTATAGACTAGACTATAATAATAATAGTAACTGCTGAACTCGTAGTTTACTTTTGACCAGTCAAGGCCTATACGAGTAGTCTATTAATAGTAGTCTAGACTAGCCTAGTCTATAGGCTTAGACTAGTATTATAATATTTTTAGTAGTGTGGGGAGTTCCTTGACGGCTGTTCGTCAAGTGACAAGAGCGCCGTCAACCGACGACATCGTTGCACTCCATTTCCCGTGTCCCGTGTCGCACCACGCAGCAGATTGTAGCATATTATTATTACGTCGTTTAGCTAAACAATAATAATGCCGCTCGTTGTGTGCTTCTTATGTATGATATCACGCATCATACACAGACCACCTTCCCACAAACATCCCGATCCCCTTCCACAAACAACCCTGATCCTCTCTCACACATGACTCGTACCCAACGAAAGCGACAGCCAATCACCCCTCCTTGACGTCTGCCTTTCATGTATGGTGTCAGGATGTTGGTTCGTTGCCTTTCTGTTCGATGTTCCAGCAGTCGCGGCGTGTAACGTCCAGCTGAATCAGATAGATGTGGCATGTGACGATCAGACGTTTTTCCTTTTTCTTTTGCCCATCCACCCCCCACTCCTTTATCTTCGCAGTTTTCTTTCTCCTTCTTCTGCCTCCTTCCTCCAATAATAATAATAGACGTATGTATGCAACTCAGATCCGGGGTCACTAAAAGCAGGCTCTTCTCCCTCCTCCCCACTACTACGTGATGCGCCTTCTTTTTCATCGCGAAAATATAATACTGACTGACTAACATCACCCTGTTGACCCTGATAGCTACACTGTAGTTCCAAGGGGAGTCGCCGACCTATATATATCCTTAATGAGGACACACAACCCGTAATACGCGCGATCGGAGTATCACACACAGCTTGCAAATATGAGTTTCGACAAAATCTTAGATCTCACAGCTTGATTGAGTGTTTTTTTATTTGTACAGCAAGTACTCCGGACCAGCTACTTTTTTCTTCTCGCGTCGACTCGCATCGAAATGCACTTACTAGACTACCCGCTATACCCACACACAACACACAGTAAGGCGCTCTCAGCAGTTGATTCCTTTGATTATTTATGAGACGTTGTACCTGACACAACACAAGAAGACGCGCTGTAAAAAAATTGCATGGTTTCGTGATCTGGTCACGGGGTCATCCCGCTATGTATTCATGCCGCTATAAGTTAGAGAGGCCAGCGTTAGGGGTATTAACCGTCGGTCGATAGCCTGTGACACAAGAAGAAGTCCCTCCCCCTCCCCCTCCTATCTTGGCGCCGTCTGGAAATAAATATGGCGGCACAGCACCCTCTACTCTCGTCGTACATCGCCATCGACGAAAAGACGCGACGAAAGATAGACTAGACGGTAAGCAGAAAAGTGAACAACTCGCACGCGTTCAAGTACACGACACGTACGCGGCTAACAAATAAATGCAATGAAGCCGAAACGCAACAACCAAAAGCTCCACGAAAAACCGGCCAAGCGCCAACTTTTTCGTTCGAACGATCAGCGTTTTTTATCCGCTTTCTGGCTGTTGCCGGTTGGTGATGTGACATCAAATAATTTTAGAGCCAACAAACGAACAACAAACGAAGAAAAGGTGTTCCAGCGATAGCATAAAGCCGACATCTCCGGGGCATGGACACTCACTCGTGGTGAAGAAGCTCGGTGTTGGGGCAAGGGGGTCCATGGGTGCTGTGCATCGCCGCCCCCAGGTCGTGTCGCACAGTGTCGAACGCACTTTTATGGCTGTAAACTCTGCTGCTGGTGCTGTGGATATTGCAAACCATAATAAAAACCGTTGATCTAGCCATTCCGGAGAGAGTGCTAGAGAGGGTGTCCGTATCGCACAGCAGTAGACAAACTCGCCCTCGTCTTGCGTCACATCGGCGCTATGTACAAGTTATACATGCTAGATGGGGTGGAGAGGCGGGGGGCTCGATCGAGCGATTTCCTCCGCATGGTGGTGGCGATCAGTTGCAGCAGACGCTGTAAAGCACTACCTGGTACGTAACTACGATATCTACCACTCACTGCTACTGCTGGAGAAGAATGGCAATGGAGAGGTTCAAACTCACAAAGGTATGATTTGCCCACAACACATACATGCAGGAAAACCAGGTTGCAGGACTCCTCTCTGGCGCCTTCCCCCCAGCGCACTCTATAGCATCAAGGCTGTTGCGCCAACGTACAACGTACCATATTATAGGAGCTGACTGGTGGTGCTCGATGCATGTGGACCATTGGTGTACACATCGTGTGATACATGGTATGTATGGTGCTCGGGCAAGACAGAAGATGGCTCTGAGCACTATTAATATGATACGTACTGGTTATTGATACTTGCACCTGATACCATAGACTACGTATGATACGAAGAGTGTACCAAAGCTTGAGCAAAGTGCAAGAAGTATACGTACGAAGTCATACTACTCGTAAGTAGCAACGTACATAGTAACACAAAAGTTGCAAGGCACTGCGTGCTATGATACAGCCTGTATCTAACTTTTTTTTTTTTCTTTTCTCACACTTTTACTTTCCACCTGCATGGACAAACCGTGGTCACAGGTCTTCCCCCGTGTTCTTGCCTTCAACTTTCATCGCGCATAGGGTTCAGCAACCCCACTGCTCGCCGATTTTTAATCGAGTGTTGCTAACTCACGCTCTCGCGCTTTCCGCAAGTCAATTTGTGCACAAGAACAAGTCCCAATGAATTTATACGAGTTTGCACTCGGCGGGGCTCAAACTCACGAAACTGACCACATATACCAGGCTTGAGGATAACCTGATACGCCACCGGGGCGACCGGTTACATACACTAACTAGTCTATAGACCTACACTTGTACTTGTGTAAGGATCCCATCGTCGCCGTATTCGTACATGCCACTATCTCTGGGCAGAATTGTAAGATTTTTTTTGTATTTATGTTAATATCCCAATGATCGCTATTTATCCGTTCAAATTTTAGGTGGTACTAGTACGATATCGTAAGCTGTCCCTGTACGGTGCAGGTATTCATTAATCAACGTAAAATCGTATTAATAGCATTAATATCGTACTTACTTCGTTCCAGGTATTTTTTTTTCTTCATCTTTTTTATTCTCTTTTTACTGCCAGTAGTCTGGTGTGCTGGCTGGCATATTAGATACCTGCTACTCCGTATTGGATAATAGGCTAGATAATATGTATACCCATTAATAATGTGTTTGCCCGCGTATTAGTAGGGTATTAGTCCGTTTGACCACTTGCAAAAGGTCAACCAATAGCTTACCCAAACTAAGCCTTATGACACCCCCCCCCCTGAAACGGCGGGATATAGCAGGCCGGCCGGATATACGGGCGGGCGTGTCAATATCCAAGCAGTTTCATTTCCTGGGTACACCGGGGAGAGTATTTTTCAAGTTCGACACGATGGGGAAAGTCTGAAAAAGTTTATTATTGTGGATGGTTGGATTTGAACCCACGACCCAAGCAACCCATGGTCTGCCGACGACGCCATTTGTTAGGTCATTGGGCGGAGACCCAGAGTGACCCCTGCAGGTCTGCCATTTGAGCAGGTCCTCGGAGAGTACTTAATTTCTTAGCCTGCGTAGTCGTAGCTATATTCGACTCCAGCAGGGCCCCGGATGGCTTCTGAGATCGGAGGCTCGTGCCTCCGATCTATTTCCTTACTATCCCGAATACAAAACGCCAACCTTATCATAAGAAACCCATCCAAATTATCTCAATGCGGATAATTACAGGCCTTCGAGGCCGTTCCTTAACACGTGCTGCGGTTGACATTGCATGGCGAAATAACCTTTTTTTGCTGTATTTGAGTTGTGTATCTGTCTGTCTCGTAGTTTGTGACGACAGCAGAGCTTCTCTTATCTGTCATGTGAGGCATCAGCACGGACACTGGTTGACAAATTGTGTTGTGCTGGATGTGGATGGGTAGTTTAATGTGCAGAACACACACCACTCTTGTATAATGTCTGAACACCCCGGACAGCTCACGAGCGAGCTCATCTATCTGTCGTTTCTGCAGCTCACGCGTTTTCCGAACATGCGCAGAAGAGGATGATCCTGTAGCTCAAGCCAGGGACAGCATGTCTATAGTAGTTTATCATGTCATGCAGCTTCTTACAGCTCACCCCTGTGAAACGTGTATGTGCAGATCATCCAGCTCATGTAGCTCACCCTGGGCAAATATGTGCAGATGAGCTACCTTCTACAGACTAAAGCTCAATAATTGAAAACATGTGCAGATGAGCTACGTCCTACCTCGGGTATTATAGCTCAAGCCGGGAAGACATGTGCTGCATCTAAGCTCATGTGCCTCATATAGCTAGCTCATCAATCAGTCACCCTAGCTCGAAAGGAGCTGGCTCGAGCCACGGTGAGCTGATTTGTCCGAGGTTTTGAGCGTTGCACACGTCGTGTGAGGGTCGTTTGCCAATTGTCCAACCCAACAAAATACCCAAGCGCACCACCTTCTGCGCAGCATGTGTGGTTGTTCAACAAAATGCAAACGCACCACCTTATACTCAGCAGATATTTTCAGCTCATGAGCTAGCATGCGTATCTTACGTATGCACCGCCAACCGTAACAAAACGTTACGTCGCCGTTACCAATTAAATAATAAATCTCGACGTGCCGATCTGAGATCTGAGATACGACGAGTCCCGAGCCACAAGCACCGAATCCATGCAGCTTTGTCAGACGCCAATCAATCCCCGAGCATCGACGCACGCCATCCTCTGAACACGAGCTGCTGTACGACCATCACCGCATTGGATATGTCACGGTACCCCGAGTGGGGGATGCGTGGTTGGTTGGTGTTGGGAAGCGTGCCCCTCATGGGTTCCGGTGTCTTTATTGGCTCTCCATAGGCTCACTGGCTAGGCTCAAAGCTTGTACAGTACATTAGTTCTCTACGTAGAACGCCAAAAGACAGACAGAGCAAGGCAAGGCAAGGGAGGGTATGGCAGGGTTAGTGAGATGAGGGGCTTCCTGCTTGTCCCATCATCGTCACCTACATTATTGCCCATCTATGATGGCCTTGACGTGAGTGTGACATCTAATATCACGTGGTTTCACCTCAACCATGACACGGTTTCACGTCGAATCTATTATCTATCCTTCCATGGAGAGCACTCCATTGCAGATATCATCGACCTCCTCCTCTTATGAGATTGGAGCTGCAGCGTGTTCGCGAGAGAGCAGCATTCATTTGCAGCGACAACCATCTTTTCTTCCGCCTCGTATCTCGCGCACAGTGATGCTTATTGTTCGCGAGGAAGCGCGAAGCAGCGCCATCGAGCATCGCCAAGCGAAGCCAAGCAACGCGAAGAAAGTCCCGAAGCAGTGCGAACCAGCACGAAGCAAAGCCAAGCAATTCGAAACAACGCCATACAGCGTTAAGCAAAGCCAAGCCAAGCAAAGCACAACGAAACCAATGGCTTGACGAAAACAAGCAGAGTCAAGCAAAGCAAAGCACCTCGAAGCACCGCCAAACACCGGCAATCACCGCGTAACACCGCAATTCACCGTGAAACAGCTCGAGGCGGCACTAACCTGCGCGAGGCAAGAGGGATGCGTTGGAGAGGCGCGTGGAGGTTCGACTAATTGCTTCAGGCTTGCGGTTTCAGGCTTCCGGCTCGAGGGCGGTGGTGGTGTGGCGATCGACTTTGGCGGAAACAGGAGAACGTTGCGGGGGATACTGTACTGCCTATTGGAGAACGAGAATGCAACGCAGCACGTACGAGTGGATTGAAGAAAGCAGGTGTGCTTCCAGTACTCAGTGGTCGAGAACAATTCAGCACTTTAACGTCTCTGCCAATGGTAATGATATGATGCCACGAGTACTGGTATGAACTTGTAGGAGGGGGTGTGATATACAACAGTACAGTGAATAGTGAACTTTGAACCAAACGTACAGAGTGTACAGGCTGGTTCAAGTTAAAAGCCCGAAATGTATTCCCCGGCGAGTGTGCACGCCGTTTTTTCGATTCAGACCAGCATCGTTTTTTCTTGCTGTTCCCTGGGGGAGAGCGATGCATTTTGAGTGTAAGTTGTCCCCGGGGATACCATAAAGGTAGGGAGGAGTTCGTCAAAAAGAAAAAATATGCCTACTCCCCGGAGATAACACAACATTTGGACCACTTTTTTTTCGGCCATTTGGGGGGGGGGAGGGGGACACAATAGGGGGGCGTTGACAGAGGACATTACGGTATTCTACTGCTATTGAAGTGGCCGTTGCCACTTGTCCAGAGTGTGGTGAATGCTCGACAATGGACAGAGTACAGTGGGGAATCCGGTTTGCACTAAGAGAAAACCGATTTAAGAACGGTTAAATGTGCTTGTCACACCTTGTGATTACAATACTAAAACATGTATGATACCCGATCTGGGGTAAGTATTACAAGGCTTAGTTTGAGTAAGCTATCGGTTAACCTTTGGCAAGTGGTCAAACGGATTAGTACCCCACTAATTCTTTCACAAATGGCGTCGTCGACAGACCATGTTTTTTCTTGGTCGTGGGTTCAAATCCCACCATCCACAATAATAAACGTTTTTCAGACTTTCCCCATGTCGATATTGAAAAATATTCTCCCCGGTATCCCCAGGAAATGAAATTGCTTGGATATTGACACGCCCGCCCGTGTATCTGGCCGACCTGCTATCCCGCCGTTTCAGGGGGGGAGAGTGTTATAAGGCTTAGTTTGGGTAAGCTATCGGTTAAGCTTTCGCAAGTGGTCAAACGGACTAATACTCCACTAATTCCTTATCAAATGGCGAGTAGAGGGGCTGAGCTCCATGCGCGAGTTGGTCTGCGCCATGGTGCTAAGGGAATTAGAGGGGTATTAGTCCGTTTGACCACTTGCCAAAGCTTAACCGATAGCTTACCCAAACTAAGCCTTATAACACTCTTCCCCCCTGAAACGGCGGGATAGCAGGGCGGCCGGGTATACGGGCGGGCGTGTCAATATCCAAGCAATTTCATTTCCTGGGTATACCTGGGAGTTCGACATGGGGAAAGTCTGAAAAAGTTTATTATTGTGGATGGTGGGATATGAACCCACGACCCAAAAACCCATGGTCCTGCCGATGACGCCATTGTTAAGGAATTAGTTGGGTATTAGTCCATTTGACCACTTGCAAAAGGTTAACCAGTAGCTTGCTCAAACTAAGCCTCATATCATAAGAGCCGCACCGAGATAAGGGCGGTAACACCGATCTGTTCCAAGGAGCTCTTAAATCGGGCACCCCAGTATTTTAGTACAGCACTTCTACGGTTATAACAGTATCCTGCCGTAAGTGCACTGATAAGTATTTTTTATTTCTTCAACGCGATGTAACAGTTTGGTGTGCCGCGATTGCCGCTGAAGCATTGTTCCATATCGAAACGATAATCGATTCCGATCCGATAAGGACCTAAATACCCGATATACGATCAACTACCCGATATTAGTCGGATCGGATCGGATCGGATCGCTGAAAACTCCGGATCTGATACGATAATCGATACGCGAGGCGAACATATGGAATTAACAGGTTATGGTACTGCCGAAGGGGCACGCGTTTGTTTTCCGTATGACACGTCACGTCGAGTCATTGACCTTGGACCCTCTTAAAAGCGGGGAGAGGGGGGACGGCAGAGCGACGCCCCTTACACTCTAGACGCAAGCAGCTCTTATCGGATACGGGGGCATTTTTTTCCCTCTCCGATATGATATGAAACACTACGCTGAAGCCCTGGAGGCCCAGAGCTCCATGACGAGCAGGTACATCTTCATCTTGCATCGTGTATCGTGTGCCTTTCTTTAGTATTTACGACGCGGTAGGGGGGGGGGGCTCCCAATGGGGCCGGTATGTGCCAGCCCAATTTACTGGCACTATACGTAGGCACTATTCAGGGCACCGGCACTACCGTATTGGGAATAGGGTTACTTTAAGAGGCTTGCAGTCGCGCAGAAATTCTTCACCGACACTATAGAGAGCAGTGACATTATTCAACCCGCACCATTGGGAGCCTCTTCCTGCAGCCTTTTCGTGTCGTCAGGACTCAGATCAGCTGCTCAGGACCCAGGACATGCACGGGTCTCGAGTCTCGAAGTCGAGAAACTCCCCGAGTTACCCTTCAACGAAAAAAATAACCCAAAACTTGAAACCGTTTCTCTCCAAGCCGAAAAAATACGTAGCCCCCCAAAAATTCAAAACTTGGAGCCGTTACTCTCCAATTGCCGAAAGCTAGCTTAAAAGCAAGCATGTCAGGAGTAGAAGTGAGCGCCTAAGAGGGAAAGCGAAAAACAAAAATCTGATAACGAGACGCTATATAATCGAAATCAAAAACAGGTTTAGATCGGTTAACCGAGAAGCGGTTTAAAGATTACACCGGGTGGCAGCGTCAAATGCCTCCGGATAATTGACCCCAACGGTATGTTCGTGTCCATTACGTGTAGCTGTCAGCTGTGGTTTGCGGTGTGGGGTACGCTTTGCTGGTACGCGCTGCCGTGGCAGGGTAGCGCATCACCGCTAGCTGTAACCGTGGCGTCAATTTAGAATAATAGCATGGCACGATTTTCACACGACGACTACTGTCTGCCTGACAGTTCTGTGTGTTCGCTTCGTGCGAGGGTATTTGCGTATCATCTCCTAAAAGAAAGCAATTCGCGATTAATAATTACATCACCTCTTGTAAACATTTTACGATAAATTACCAGCTGCAAATGGCTCTACTACCCCTCTACCCTTCACGAGAACGGTCATAACCCTGTATATTTGGCTTTCTGTACGTTTCCGTCGTCGCAATCTTGGGTTAAAACTTTCTGAATCATTTTGAATCGCAATACAGCGATAGTCCCTCTACAGCGCGGGTTGAGAATGGCGTGTTGCCCGCGACGGTGCTTGGGATATCGTTGGCACAGATGGGAACAACCAGTAGTGGCAGTGTGAGGAGAGTAGTGGCGCTTGTCGCTATAGTGCCGGTATTTACCTCTATTGTGCACATACCGGCATTATAGAGGGACCACTACCATTGTTGTGCTGATTCTTGCTGAAAGTGTTGAACAACTAACAAAGAAATATACATACGTACCGGTATATTGTACCAATTACATACTTGTAACGGGAAGGGCGAAGTATCGATGCCATGGCCTCAGCACGTACACCACCGGCCTTCTTGTACGAGAGAAAGCGCAATGAGCCTGGCCTAGATGTTACGGGGAAATAAAATACGATTTTCGACAGTTAGTTGTTACACTGAAGTTTGTGTAGAACACAGCCTTCCTCAAATGTGAAATGTAGCCTAAAACCAATAGAGTATTTCGGTTTCTTATATCATAGGAGGGCTGGTACTGTTGCGTTCACAGCTCCTCTGCGCTTGACTTTTTTGTTGCAGTCGGTCGATGGGTGGGGTGTAGAGCTCGTCGCTTACTTTGCGGTCGCATCCTCCACATTGTTATACTACGATTAAATCACATATTGATAAGGGATAAACCACAAGAAACGGAGATTTTTTTAGCGGTATACCTGGCGAAACATCCTGAACAGACTCACTTACTCTGATGTGGGTGCATTCGGAAGCCGCTCTCGGGAGTTTCCTGGCCGCTCAGCCTTCTCTCAGCTCCTGCTTACGAGTTGCCGACGAGAAAAGTATTTTTCCGGACCGACCTCTGAACTGCTTGGTTTTTCCTCTTTTTCATTTTCTTCGTATTTTTTTCATTGTGAACCTGCTTCTTCTGCGCATACCGCGAAGTGAAGGCACACACCAAGCTACGATAGCCACACTGCTGTCTACGTACCGCAAGTACAGCACAACAGCCTGCAATCGGCCCTGCACAGAGCAGCAAAAGTACATGTCCACAGCAGTCAGTACGTTCGTGTCGAACAGACCTCAGAGTGCGACAACGCAAGCCAACAGACAAGAACGAAAATGTCTTGCTGGGAGCCACCACGTGTGTACGTACTTGATTTTTTGTGTCCTTTTACCCTCGTTGCTATTATTGTTAATATTTGAATCGCACGTAGTAAATAAAGCTACCAACGACTAATTTGGATTTTTTTCCAAAAATCGCTGACACTCAGCCCTATGACGGACCGCCGTCTAGACGTAATATGCTACTTTTAGCATGGAACATAAGATGTTGTCACGGTACTCGGAGTGGGGGATGCGTGGTTTGTCGGTTTTGGGAAGCGTGCCCCTCATGGGTTCCGGCGTCTTTATTATTAGTGTCTCCTCATGGCTCGCTGGCTAGGCTCAAAGCTTATTATGCCTTATTTCCCTACATAGAATGCTAAAAGACAGACATAACAGGGCTAGGTAGGGTAGGGCAGGGTAGTGCAGGGTAGTGAGATGAGCGGCGTCCTTCTTGTCCCATCATCGTCACCTACATTATCGCCCATCTATGATGGCCTTGCCGTGTATGTTATCTAATGGCATCTAGCATCACGTGGTTTCACGTCAACCATGACATGTTTTCACGTCGAAGCTATAAACTATCCGTCTACGGACAGCACTCCATTACGATGTGACTAATAGTTGTCGTGACCTAAAACAGCCGTTTCTTTGTTGCCACTTCAACCACATGTTCCACGCTACTGTGTGTGTTTTTACTAAACTGCTTTTTCCACCCGTCGACACCCAGCACACCAGTGTCTGCGCCGACTCGTAACCCTAGAGAGAAACAAAAAATGCACCATTATCGTATTCACAAATTTCGAGACAGGCGTATGTTAAGGTATTAGTGGGGTGAAAGGTTAACCACTAGCTTACCCAAACTAAGCCTTATATCACTCTTCCCCCCTGAAACGACGGGATATAGCAGGTCGGCCGGATATACGCGCGGACCTGTCAATATATTCAAGCCGTTTTATTTCCTGGGTATACCGGGGAGAGTATTTTTCAAGTTCGACATGGGGAAAGTCTGAAAAAGTTTATTATGGTTTGATTGTGGGACTTGAACCCACGACCCAAAAACCCATGGTTTTTCGACGACGCCATTTGTTAAGGTATTAGCGGGGAATTGGTCCGTTTGACCACTTGCAAAAGGTTGCCCAATAGCTTACCCAAACTAAGCATTGTAACACGTGTACGTCGCACGCACTTTAGAGCAAGATACCAGGTACATTCGGTATACGCATGCATGTGGCGTCCGGGTTGATTTCCTGGAGCATGGCGGCGGGACTCTTTGCATTGTCGAGTCACCAGTTTGCACCTACCTACGCTGCTAGGCGCTCTGATCTCAGAGGTTGATTCCCTTTATTTTTTATTTTTGCAAGTAAGCTCAAAGGACCGACCCATGTGAGATTCGAGGTCCAGAACCAACTCTTCTAGTAATAGTAGTATTAATAGTAGCGTTGGAGGGTAGCCCCTAGACCACCGGGGCGACCGACAGTGATTTCCGCGGACGGCGAGGAACTCGAGGTATGATAGTCATCATCATGTAAGTGTACGTACGCTTCCGTGGTACCCGTTCGATACCATATTCGTTAGGGCGTTTCGCCAAACAAAAGGCATTTGAACGAAATAGTATTATCTGCCCCAAATACTGCTGCTGATTGGGTAGCACATCGAATAGATTCCGAGCGTTCCGAGCGTTCCCACCTCGACCGTCAATTTCGGAAAATCAAAACATAGTGCTAATATTATTAATAGTATAATATACCAGGTATATACTAGTTATTCTTGTTCAGACTGGTCGCCCAGGCCCGGTGGTCTAGTGGTTAACCTCGAACACTACGAAAGTTGAAGCCAGGGGTTCAAATCTCGTCATGGATTCTCTTTTTTCTAGAGACAAGAGACGCCGAGTGCGCTTTATATACAGCGTGGGTACGCATAATTCGACGCGACCCGACGAAGGAAGAAAGTGTTGAATTCTTCTCGCCATAAAAATGTAAAGCGCGTATCGTAGTGGGGAGGGGGGGAGAAAAGCCTGTTTACAGTGACCCCGGGTCTGAGTTACGTCTAGGGAGAGATGAGGAAAAATGAAAATAGAGGGGATGAACAAAAACCACAGAAAAAAGTAGAAGGTTTCCTACATTATTGTGTTTGTCGCCATGGACGGAACGAACCCTAACCCTAACCCCAACCCATTGGAAATAATACCGGTCGGAGTGCCCCCTGATGACGCCACTGTGATGAAATTGTTGAAAACCCCAATAGTGTGTATCACCGTCAGAACCAAACGGCCCACTTGGAACGAGATGTACAGCTGTTGATTGGTTGGGATATTTGCTGGAGGGCCAGGGGAGTATGGGTGTATGGGTGTATGGGTGTACATGGGATGACATATTCAGTACGGGACGGAGTGTGGACGCGATAGGACCCACCCGCGGCAGGAGCCACGCAATACGGTCATGACCTGGCTAGCAGGCTCACGAGAGGAAAGACGGTGTGGCGAACGAGACTCTGGTCGATATATTTCCGCCGAGAGTGTGAAAGCGCTGTTCATATAAATAATTTTGAGGGGGCCTCGTCGAGTCGCGACGGCGATATCAGGACTTGTAGAGTGTTTAGATGGCCAGCACCGCTTGCTTTGAGGCTTGCCTTGCGCCATGTTTGCGTGTGAAGTCATTCTCTGCGTCAACAACAGCTTTCGCTGCCCATGTCGTAACATCCCTGTTCTAGAGTCGAGCTGCGCGGTTCCTCCGCAAAAGTCAGTTTGGCTGTTTTGTCCGGGTTGGTTGCCCAGAATTCACCAGTTCACATCGGACATGGGACACAAACAGGTTAGAATGGAACCAACGACGACGAATAGTTTCGTCCCATTTCAACCGTTCCAATCCGTTCCAGTGGGATCGACATGGGTCAAGACACGCGCTCACCATCACCCTCTCCAGCAGTGTTGGAAAGCAACTAAAATAGCATGTTTAACCCCTTCAGGGCCCAACCCCCTGTACTAATTACAAGTAATTTTCCTCCCAAAACGGGTTTCCAGTTGTAAAGGCGTTAATGAAGAGCTTTTAGCTTACTTATACTTCGAAGTGTACAAGCATAACCAAAGCAACCATGTGCTTATTTGCTTACTTTAGCTATATGGGTTTTAGTATGGTATACTATTTAATACACGCCATACAGAATAATTGTATGGGTTTTAGCATGCCCATTGTCAACTCTATACAAACAAAAAGTGTATGTGTTTTAGTGTCCACATTACAGCATGTTTTTTTTATAGTGCTGAACTCCCATATATTTATTTGTGTGTAGGTGTTTGTTCGCGCACACTATCTGCTACAAACGAAGTAAGCAAGCAATTTGCTTAACTAGGCAACTTTTTCATCAAAATAGCAATACCTAAAAAAGCAATCCCTTTAGTTAGTTGCTTATCAACACTACTCTCCAGACAGCCCAACGGCCGACGGCCAGGTACCAGAACATTTTGAAGGGGCCTCTCCATGAAAACGAACCATCTTTCTGGCCATTTCACTCGAAACATTATATATCCCGCACGTATCTACGAGGCCGTTCAAAGAGAAGACCTAACAACACACGACCTGTTCTAGTCACCGTATTATGCTGTCTTTATAAAATTGCTGGAGACCGCGTGGTGTGTTGTATGGAATGCTCAGCGGGTTTGGACCGTTGGTCTATTCTAGGTGGGACGTCGGCTTTTGATCGCGCCACAAAAACCAGAGAACAAGACCGAGAAACGTCACCCGCCGGCCATCTTCTTCAGCAAAACGGTGGTACACAACAATACGCCAACAAGACAAAAAAAGACATTCTGGGGACAAAATACGGAACGTCCCAAACTTAGTAGACGCGACGGGTTATACCCCCGCGAAATCCCGTCAAAAAAGGTTACATGCTCATAGCACGCTTGAGATCACCCTCGATAACCCGCTTTGCAACCGCCAAACGGACAACAAAAAATTTTGAATGGCTGGACACGGCCATGAGAGCTCGTCCAACACTGACAATATAGTTTTGTAGTCATTTTGACCAAGCATGCGGACGTGACCGTCGGCAAAACGCAGCAGGCCCCTGTTTGTCCAACTTTATAGAGGGTATAACCGTTTATGTCTGATACCGTAAGAGGCAGAGTGCGGACGTGCAGCGGATGTAGTAAGAAGATACCGTCTGGTGTGAACCCTTTTGAGAGCCATCCATAGAGATCAAGAAGCGACGAGCGCGATCTAATGGGGCGTCTAGAAGAATCTTGAGGCAATCCGAGTATCGCCATGCCTCACGCTTGCCTGGCAGCTTCCTGCGTTGGCGTTCGAACCGACCTCCTCCTGAGCGATCGGCTCGGATTGCTTCATGTGGCCGATGCTGTAACCGTCAGTCTTTTCGGTTCAGTTTTTGCGTCTGAAGCCCCGAAGGGGTTGATACACTACCTCTGGTGGATCTTTTTTGGTCGTGTCTTGCTCTTGATGTGTTGCTGGTGGGAGTTCCGTCCTAGATTTCGGGTAGAACCTGGTCCTGCTGCTTGTGTCTATGTGTCGTGTGAATTTCTGTCCACGGGCAAGTCGTGGATAGGTCGACTGCTGTGATAGACTAGCGTGGCAAAGTGCGGTATCTTTGTGGCTGGAGCTCACGAAGGAGGTGTGATACCGCGCAGGCGAACGAGCTTGCGCGCACTTGGTTCTTATTTTGTCTGTGTTCGATCTCGTTTTCGCTCTCTCCCGCGACGCGCTTCTTGGCTCGTCTCCAAGCCGCGCGGGGCCCGCAAGAAGACACGCTGTGTTTTCTGGAGAAGCGCGGGGCTAGTGCAGAGTGGTGGTCTCAACGCTTCGGAGGAGTGATTGCCGCAGGTGCGTCATCCGTTTCATCCATTGCTTCTTTTTATTCCCGCAGCGTTTCGTATTTCGCACTTTTTTTATGTGTGTTTGTGCGCTGAAAAGTTCCGGTTCAATAATCTTGGGGTATAGAAGCAGACGCCAGGCCTCAGAGAAAAGCAAGCAACTTCACAACAAATGTTGTTGCTTGCCCAAAAGTGGTTCAATTCCCACAGCAGTGTGAGTTTCTGCACAGAGAGTTTGGCTGGCATCGCGCCGTCTCACAGTGTCTGTCTCTCGAGCCATTCTCACGGTGTCTGTTTGCACGATTGTTTGGCTGGCATTGCGCCGTCTCACAGTGTCTGTCTCTCGAGCAATTCGGGGGTTGAGCTACCGGTCTGCCTTGCAGTTTTTTTCGAACTTTAAAAGCACAGAAACTGCAAGGTGGACCCCCACCCACCCAACCCAACCCAACCCAACCCAACCCAACCCAACCACCTCACCCCCACCATATTACGTGAGGACGTACTCGGACGATAGATACCACAGAGCATGCATGCTAGGACTAGCTACGACATGATACCGTAAGAGGCAGAGTGCGGACGTGCAGCGGATGTAGTAAGAAGATACCGTCTGGTGTGAACCCTTTTGAGAGCCATCCATAGAGATCAAGAAGCGACGAGCGCGATCTAATGGGGCGTCTAGAAGAATCTTGAGGCAATCCGAGTATCGCCATGCCTCACGCTTGCCTGGCAGCTTCCTGCGTTGGCGTTCGAACCGACCTCCTCCTGAGCGATCGGCTCGGATTGCTTCATGTGGCCGATGCTGTAACCGTCAGTCTTTTCGGTTCAGTTTTTGCGTCTGAAGCCCCGAAGGGGTTGATACACTACCTCTGGTGGATCTTTTTTGGTCGTGTCTTGCTCTTGATGTGTTGCTGGTGGGAGTTCCGTCCTAGATTTCGGGTAGAACCTGGTCCTGCTGCTTGTGTCTATGTGTCGTGTGAATTTCTGTCCACGGGCAAGTCGTGGATAGGTCGACTGCTGTGATAGACTAGCGTGGCAAAGTGCGGTATCTTTGTGGCTGGAGCTCACGAAGGAGGTGTGATACCGCGCAGGCGAACGAGCTTGCGCGCACTTGGTTCTTATTTTGTCTGTGTTCGATCTCGTTTTCGCTCTCTCCCGCGACGCGCTTCTTGGC
Organism: Undaria pinnatifida; assembly: GCA_012845835.1. Taxonomy (NCBI): domain Eukaryota; class Phaeophyceae; order Laminariales; family Alariaceae; genus Undaria; species Undaria pinnatifida. The sequence goes on from JABAKD010000013.1 coordinate 9,936,212, forward strand.
TCGTCTCCAAGCCGCGCGGGGCCCGCAAGAAGACACGCTGTGTTTTCTGGAGAAGCGCGGGGCTAGTGCAGAGTGGTGGTCTCAACGCTTCGGAGGAGTGATTGCCGCAGGTGCGTCATCCGTTTCATCCATTGCTTCTTTTTATTCCCGCAGCGTTTCGTATTTCGCACTTTTTTTATGTGTGTTTGTGCGCTGAAAAGTTCCGGTTCAATAATCTTGGGGTATAGAAGCAGACGCCAGGCCTCAGAGAAAAGCAAGCAACTTCACAACAAATGTTGTTGCTTGCCCAAAAGTGGTTCAATTCCCACAGCAGTGTGAGTTTCTGCACAGAGAGTTTGGCTGGCATCGCGCCGTCTCACAGTGTCTGTCTCTCGAGCCATTCTCACGGTGTCTGTTTGCACGATTGTTTGGCTGGCATTGCGCCGTCTCACAGTGTCTGTCTCTCGAGCAATTCGGGGGTTGAGCTACCGGTCTGCCTTGCAGTTTTTTTCGAACTTTAAAAGCACAGAAACTGCAAGGTGGACCCCCACCCACCCAACCCAACCCAACCCAACCCAACCCAACCCAACCACCTCACCCCCACCATATTACGTGAGGACGTACTCGGACGATAGATACCACAGAGCATGCATGCTAGGACTAGCTACGACATGATACCGTAAGAGGCAGAGTGCGGACGTGCAGCGGATGTAGTAAGAAGATACCGTCTGGTGTGAACCCTTTTGAGAGCCATCCATAGAGATCAAGAAGCGACGAGCGCGATCTAATGGGGCGTCTAGAAGAATCTTGAGGCAATCCGAGTATCGCCATGCCTCACGCTTGCCTGGCAGCTTCCTGCGTTGGCGTTCGAACCGACCTCCTCCTGAGCGATCGGCTCGGATTGCTTCATGTGGCCGATGCTGTAACCGTCAGTCTTTTCGGTTCAGTTTTTGCGTCTGAAGCCCCGAAGGGGTTGATACACTACCTCTGGTGGATCTTTTTTGGTCGTGTCTTGCTCTTGATGTGTTGCTGGTGGGAGTTCCGTCCTAGATTTCGGGTAGAACCTGGTCCTGCTGCTTGTGTCTATGTGTCGTGTGAATTTCTGTCCACGGGCAAGTCGTGGATAGGTCGACTGCTGTGATAGACTAGCGTGGCAAAGTGCGGTATCTTTGTGGCTGGAGCTCACGAAGGAGGTGTGATACCGCGCAGGCGAACGAGCTTGCGCGCACTTGGTTCTTATTTTGTCTGTGTTCGATCTCGTTTTCGCTCTCTCCCGCGACGCGCTTCTTGGCTCGTCTCCAAGCCGCGCGGGGCCCGCAAGAAGACACGCTGTGTTTTCTGGAGAAGCGCGGGGCTAGTGCAGAGTGGTGGTCTCAACGCTTCGGAGGAGTGATTGCCGCAGGTGCGTCATCCGTTTCATCCATTGCTTCTTTTTATTCCCGCAGCGTTTCGTATTTCGCACTTTTTTTATGTGTGTTTGTGCGCTGAAAAGTTCCGGTTCAATAATCTTGGGGTATAGAAGCAGACGCCAGGCCTCAGAGAAAAGCAAGCAACTTCACAACAAATGTTGTTGCTTGCCCAAAAGTGGTTCAATTCCCACAGCAGTGTGAGTTTCTGCACAGAGAGTTTGGCTGGCATCGCGCCGTCTCACAGTGTCTGTCTCTCGAGCCATTCTCACGGTGTCTGTTTGCACGATTGTTTGGCTGGCATTGCGCCGTCTCACAGTGTCTGTCTCTCGAGCAATTCGGGGGTTGAGCTACCGGTCTGCCTTGCAGTTTTTTTCGAACTTTAAAAGCACAGAAACTGCAAGGTGGACCCCCACCCACCCAACCCAACCCAACCCAACCCAACCCAACCCAACCACCTCACCCCCACCATATTACGTGAGGACGTACTCGGACGATAGATACCACAGAGCATGCATGCTAGGACTAGCTACGACATGATACCGTAAGAGGACAGAGTGCGGACGTGCAGCGGATGTAGTAAGAAGATACCGTCTGGTGTGAACCCTTTTGAGAGCCATCCATAGAGATCAAGAAGCGACGAGCGCGATCTAATGGGGCGTCTAGAAGAATCTTGAGGCAATCCGAGTATCGCCATGCCTCACGCTTGCCTGGCAGCTTCCTGCGTTGGCGTTCGAACCGACCTCCTCCTGAGCGATCGGCTCGGATTGCTTCATGTGGCCGATGCTGTAACCGTCAGTCTTTTCGGTTCAGTTTTTGCGTCTGAAGCCCCGAAGGGGTTGATACACTACCTCTGGTGGATCTTTTTTGGTCGTGTCTTGCTCTTGATGTGTTGCTGGTGGGAGTTCCGTCCTAGATTTCGGGTAGAACCTGGTCCTGCTGCTTGTGTCTATGTGTCGTGTGAATTTCTGTCCACGGGCAAGTCGTGGATAGGTCGACTGCTGTGATAGACTAGCGTGGCAAAGTGCGGTATCTTTGTGGCTGGAGCTCACGAAGGAGGTGTGATACCGCGCAGGCGAACGAGCTTGCGCGCACTTGGTTCTTATTTTGTCTGTGTTCGATCTCGTTTTCGCTCTCTCCCGCGACGCGCTTCTTGGCTCGTCTCCAAGCCGCGCGGGGCCCGCAAGAAGACACGCTGTGTTTTCTGGAGAAGCGCGGGGCTAGTGCAGAGTGGTGGTCTCAACGCTTCGGAGGAGTGATTGCCGCAGGTGCGTCATCCGTTTCATCCATTGCTTCTTTTTATTCCCGCAGCGTTTCGTATTTCGCACTTTTTTTATGTGTGTTTGTGCGCTGAAAAGTTCCGGTTCAATAATCTTGGGGTATAGAAGCAGACGCCAGGCCTCAGAGAAAAGCAAGCAACTTCACAACAAATGTTGTTGCTTGCCCAAAAGTGGTTCAATTCCCACAGCAGTGTGAGTTTCTGCACAGAGAGTTTGGCTGGCATCGCGCCGTCTCACAGTGTCTGTCTCTCGAGCCATTCTCACGGTGTCTGTTTGCACGATTGTTTGGCTGGCATTGCGCCGTCTCACAGTGTCTGTCTCTCGAGCAATTCGGGGGTTGAGCTACCGGTCTGCCTTGCAGTTTTTTTCGAACTTTAAAAGCACAGAAACTGCAAGGTGGACCCCCACCCACCCAACCCAACCCAACCCAACCCAACCCAACCCAACCACCTCACCCCCACCATATTACGTGAGGACGTACTCGGACGATAGATACCACAGAGCATGCATGCTAGGACTAGCTACGACATGATACCGTAAGAGGCAGAGTGCGGACGTGCAGCGGATGTAGTAAGAAGATACCGTCTGGTGTGAACCCTTTTGAGAGCCATCCATAGAGATCAAGAAGCGACGAGCGCGATCTAATGGGGCGTCTAGAAGAATCTTGAGGCAATCCGAGTATCGCCATGCCTCACGCTTGCCTGGCAGCTTCCTGCGTTGGCGTTCGAACCGACCTCCTCCTGAGCGATCGGCTCGGATTGCTTCATGTGGCCGATGCTGTAACCGTCAGTCTTTTCGGTTCAGTTTTTGCGTCTGAAGCCCCGAAGGGGTTGATACACTACCTCTGGTGGATCTTTTTTGGTCGTGTCTTGCTCTTGATGTGTTGCTGGTGGGAGTTCCGTCCTAGATTTCGGGTAGAACCTGGTCCTGCTGCTTGTGTCTATGTGTCGTGTGAATTTCTGTCCACGGGCAAGTCGTGGATAGGTCGACTGCTGTGATAGACTAGCGTGGCAAAGTGCGGTATCTTTGTGGCTGGAGCTCACGAAGGAGGTGTGATACCGCGCAGGCGAACGAGCTTGCGCGCACTTGGTTCTTATTTTGTCTGTGTTCGATCTCGTTTTCGCTCTCTCCCGCGACGCGCTTCTTGGCTCGTCTCCAAGCCGCGCGGGGCCCGCAAGAAGACACGCTGTGTTTTCTGGAGAAGCGCGGGGCTAGTGCAGAGTGGTGGTCTCAACGCTTCGGAGGAGTGATTGCCGCAGGTGCGTCATCCGTTTCATCCATTGCTTCTTTTTATTCCCGCAGCGTTTCGTATTTCGCACTTTTTTTATGTGTGTTTGTGCGCTGAAAAGTTCCGGTTCAATAATCTTGGGGTATAGAAGCAGACGCCAGGCCTCAGAGAAAAGCAAGCAACTTCACAACAAATGTTGTTGCTTGCCCAAAAGTGGTTCAATTCCCACAGCAGTGTGAGTTTCTGCACAGAGAGTTTGGCTGGCATCGCGCCGTCTCACAGTGTCTGTCTCTCGAGCCATTCTCACGGTGTCTGTTTGCACGATTGTTTGGCTGGCATTGCGCCGTCTCACAGTGTCTGTCTCTCGAGCAATTCGGGGGTTGAGCTACCGGTCTGCCTTGCAGTTTTTTTCGAACTTTAAAAGCACAGAAACTGCAAGGTGGACCCCCACCCACCCAACCCAACCCAACCCAACCCAACCCAACCCAACCACCTCACCCCCACCATATTACGTGAGGACGTACTCGGACGATAGATACCACAGAGCATGCATGCTAGGACTAGCTACGACATGATACCGTAAGAGGCAGAGTGCGGACGTGCAGCGGATGTAGTAAGAAGATACCGTCTGGTGTGAACCCTTTTGAGAGCCATCCATAGAGATCAAGAAGCGACGAGCGCGATCTAATGGGGCGTCTAGAAGAATCTTGAGGCAATCCGAGTATCGCCATGCCTCACGCTTGCCTGGCAGCTTCCTGCGTTGGCGTTCGAACCGACCTCCTCCTGAGCGATCGGCTCGGATTGCTTCATGTGGCCGATGCTGTAACCGTCAGTCTTTTCGGTTCAGTTTTTGCGTCTGAAGCCCCGAAGGGGTTGATACACTACCTCTGGTGGATCTTTTTTGGTCGTGTCTTGCTCTTGATGTGTTGCTGGTGGGAGTTCCGTCCTAGATTTCGGGTAGAACCTGGTCCTGCTGCTTGTGTCTATGTGTCGTGTGAATTTCTGTCCACGGGCAAGTCGTGGATAGGTCGACTGCTGTGATAGACTAGCGTGGCAAAGTGCGGTATCTTTGTGGCTGGAGCTCACGAAGGAGGTGTGATACCGCGCAGGCGAACGAGCTTGCGCGCACTTGGTTCTTATTTTGTCTGTGTTCGATCTCGTTTTCGCTCTCTCCCGCGACGCGCTTCTTGGCTCGTCTCCAAGCCGCGCGGGGCCCGCAAGAAGACACGCTGTGTTTTCTGGAGAAGCGCGGGGCTAGTGCAGAGTGGTGGTCTCAACGCTTCGGAGGAGTGATTGCCGCAGGTGCGTCATCCGTTTCATCCATTGCTTCTTTTTATTCCCGCAGCGTTTCGTATTTCGCACTTTTTTTATGTGTGTTTGTGCGCTGAAAAGTTCCGGTTCAATAATCTTGGGGTATAGAAGCAGACGCCAGGCCTCAGAGAAAAGCAAGCAACTTCACAACAAATGTTGTTGCTTGCCCAAAAGTGGTTCAATTCCCACAGCAGTGTGAGTTTCTGCACAGAGAGTTTGGCTGGCATCGCGCCGTCTCACAGTGTCTGTCTCTCGAGCCATTCTCACGGTGTCTGTTTGCACGATTGTTTGGCTGGCATTGCGCCGTCTCACAGTGTCTGTCTCTCGAGCAATTCGGGGGTTGAGCTACCGGTCTGCCTTGCAGTTTTTTTCGAACTTTAAAAGCACAGAAACTGCAAGGTGGACCCCCACCCACCCAACCCAACCCAACCCAACCCAACCCAACCCAACCCAACCACCTCACCCCCACCATATTACGTGAGGACGTACTCGGACGATAGATACCACAGAGCATGCATGCTAGGACTAGCTACGACATGATACCGTAAGAGGCAGAGTGCGGACGTGCAGCGGATGTAGTAAGAAGATACCGTCTGGTGTGAACCCTTTTGAGAGCCATCCATAGAGATCAAGAAGCGACGAGCGCGATCTAATGGGGCGTCTAGAAGAATCTTGAGGCAATCCGAGTATCGCCATGCCTCACGCTTGCCTGGCAGCTTCCTGCGTTGGCGTTCGAACCGACCTCCTCCTGAGCGATCGGCTCGGATTGCTTCATGTGGCCGATGCTGTAACCGTCAGTCTTTTCGGTTCAGTTTTTGCGTCTGAAGCCCCGAAGGGGTTGATACACTACCTCTGGTGGATCTTTTTTGGTCGTGTCTTGCTCTTGATGTGTTGCTGGTGGGAGTTCCGTCCTAGATTTCGGGTAGAACCTGGTCCTGCTGCTTGTGTCTATGTGTCGTGTGAATTTCTGTCCACGGGCAAGTCGTGGATAGGTCGACTGCTGTGATAGACTAGCGTGGCAAAGTGCGGTATCTTTGTGGCTGGAGCTCACGAAGGAGGTGTGATACCGCGCAGGCGAACGAGCTTGCGCGCACTTGGTTCTTATTTTGTCTGTGTTCGATCTCGTTTTCGCTCTCTCCCGCGACGCGCTTCTTGGCTCGTCTCCAAGCCGCGCGGGGCCCGCAAGAAGACACGCTGTGTTTTCTGGAGAAGCGCGGGGCTAGTGCAGAGTGGTGGTCTCAACGCTTCGGAGGAGTGATTGCCGCAGGTGCGTCATCCGTTTCATCCATTGCTTCTTTTTATTCCCGCAGCGTTTCGTATTTCGCACTTTTTTTATGTGTGTTTGTGCGCTGAAAAGTTCCGGTTCAATAATCTTGGGGTATAGAAGCAGACGCCAGGCCTCAGAGAAAAGCAAGCAACTTCACAACAAATGTTGTTGCTTGCCCAAAAGTGGTTCAATTCCCACAGCAGTGTGAGTTTCTGCACAGAGAGTTTGGCTGGCATCGCGCCGTCTCACAGTGTCTGTCTCTCGAGCCATTCTCACGGTGTCTGTTTGCACGATTGTTTGGCTGGCATTGCGCCGTCTCACAGTGTCTGTCTCTCGAGCAATTCGGGGGTTGAGCTACCGGTCTGCCTTGCAGTTTTTTTCGAACTTTAAAAGCACAGAAACTGCAAGGTGGACCCCCACCCACCCAACCCAACCCAACCCAACCCAACCCAACCCAACCCAACCACCTCACCCCCACCATATTACGTGAGGACGTACTCGGACGATAGATACCACAGAGCATGCATGCTAGGACTAGCTACGACATGATACCGTAAGAGGCAGAGTGCGGACGTGCAGCGGATGTAGTAAGAAGATACCGTCTGGTGTGAACCCTTTTGAGAGCCATCCATAGAGATCAAGAAGCGACGAGCGCGATCTATGGGGCGTCTAGAAGAATCTTGAGGCAATCCGAGTATCGCCATGCCTCACGCTTGCCTGGCAGCTTCCTGCGTTGGCGTTCGAACCGACCTCCTCCTGAGCGATCGGCTCGGATTGCTTCATGTGGCCGATGCTGTAACCGTCAGTCTTTTCGGTTCAGTTTTTGCGTCTGAAGCCCCGAAGGGGTTGATACACTACCTCTGGTGGATCTTTTTTGGTCGTGTCTTGCTCTTGATGTGTTGCTGGTGGGAGTTCCGTCCTAGATTTCGGGTAGAACCTGGTCCTGCTGCTTGTGTCTATGTGTCGTGTGAATTTCTGTCCACGGGCAAGTCGTGGATAGGTCGACTGCTGTGATAGACTAGCGTGGCAAAGTGCGGTATCTTTGTGGCTGGAGCTCACGAAGGAGGTGTGATACCGCGCAGGCGAACGAGCTTGCGCGCACTTGGTTCTTATTTTGTCTGTGTTCGATCTCGTTTTCGCTCTCTCCCGCGACGCGCTTCTTGGCTCGTCTCCAAGCCGCGCGGGGCCCGCAAGAAGACACGCTGTGTTTTCTGGAGAAGCGCGGGGCTAGTGCAGAGTGGTGGTCTCAACGCTTCGGAGGAGTGATTGCCGCAGGTGCGTCATCCGTTTCATCCATTGCTTCTTTTTATTCCCGCAGCGTTTCGTATTTCGCACTTTTTTTATGTGTGTTTGTGCGCTGAAAAGTTCCGGTTCAATAATCTTGGGGTATAGAAGCAGACGCCAGGCCTCAGAGAAAAGCAAGCAACTTCACAACAAATGTTGTTGCTTGCCCAAAAGTGGTTCAATTCCCACAGCAGTGTGAGTTTCTGCACAGAGAGTTTGGCTGGCATCGCGCCGTCTCACAGTGTCTGTCTCTCGAGCCATTCTCACGGTGTCTGTTTGCACGATTGTTTGGCTGGCATTGCGCCGTCTCACAGTGTCTGTCTCTCGAGCAATTCGGGGGTTGAGCTACCGGTCTGCCTTGCAGTTTTTTTCGAACTTTAAAAGCACAGAAACTGCAAGGTGGACCCCCACCCACCCAACCCAACCCAACCCAACCCAACCCAACCCAACCACCTCACCCCCACCATATTACGTGAGGACGTACTCGGACGATAGATACCACAGAGCATGCATGCTAGGACTAGCTACGACATGATACCGTAAGAGGCAGAGTGCGGACGTGCAGCGGATGTAGTAAGAAGATACCGTCTGGTGTGAACCCTTTTGAGAGCCATCCATAGAGATCAAGAAGCGACGAGCGCGATCTAATGGGGCGTCTAGAAGAATCTTGAGGCAATCCGAGTATCGCCATGCCTCACGCTTGCCTGGCAGCTTCCTGCGTTGGCGTTCGAACCGACCTCCTCCTGAGCGATCGGCTCGGATTGCTTCATGTGGCCGATGCTGTAACCGTCAGTCTTTTCGGTTCAGTTTTTGCGTCTGAAGCCCCGAAGGGGTTGATACACTACCTCTGGTGGATCTTTTTTGGTCGTGTCTTGCTCTTGATGTGTTGCTGGTGGGAGTTCCGTCCTAGATTTCGGGTAGAACCTGGTCCTGCTGCTTGTGTCTATGTGTCATGTGAATTTCTGTCCACGGGCAAGTCGTGGATAGGTCGACTGCTGTGATAGACTAGCGTGGCAAAGTGTTATAAGGCTTAGTTTGGGTAAGCTTTTGGTTAACCAGTTGCAAGTGGTCAAACGGACTAATACCCCACTAATTCCATAACAAATGGCGTCGTCGACAGACCATGGGTTTTTGGGTCGTGGGTTCGATCCCCACGTCCACCATAATAAACTTTTTCAGATTTCCCCATGGCGAACTTGAAAAATACTCTCCCCGGTATACCCAGGAAATGAAACGGCTTGGATATATTGACAGGTCCGCCCGTATATCCGGCCGACCTGCTATTGTTATAAGGCTTAGTTTGGGTAAGCTTTTGGTTAACCTGTGCAAGTGGTCAAACGGACTAATACCCTACTAAAGTCCTTGACAAATGGCGTCGTCGACAGACCATGGGTTTTTGGGTCGTCGGTTCAATCCCCACATCCACCATAATAATCTTTTTCAGATTTTCCCATGGCGAACTTGAAAAATACTCTTCCTGGTATCCCCAGGAAATGAAACGGCTTGGATATTGACAGAGGTCCGCCGTATATCCGGCCGACCTGCTATCCCGCCGTTTCAGGGGGGGAGAGTGTTATAAGGCTTAGTTTGGGTAAGCTTTTGGTTAACCAGTTGCAAGTGGTCAAACGGACTAATACCCCACTAATTCCTTAACACTATCCCGCCGTTTCAGGGGGGGAGAGTGTTATAAGGCTTAGTTTGGGTAAGCTATCGGTTAACCAGTTGCAAGTGGTCAAACGGACTAATACCCAAACTAAGCCTTATAAAACACCCCACTAATACCTTAACAAAAGTGCGGCATCTTTGTGGCTGGAGCTCACGAAGGAGGTGTGATACCGCGCAGGCGAACGAGCTTGCGCGCACTTGGTTCTTATTTCGTCTGTGTTCGATCTCGTTTTCGCTCTCTCCCGCGACGCGCTTCTTGGCTCGTCTCCAAGCCGCGCGGGGCCCGCAAGAAGACACGCTGTGTTTTCTGGAGAAGCGCGGGGCTAGTGCAGAGTGGTGGTCTCAACGCTTCGGAGGAGTGATTGCCGCAGGTGCGTCATCCGTTTCATCCATTGCTTCTTTTTATTCCCGCAGCGTTTCGTATTTCGCACTTTTTTTATGTGTGTTTGTGCGCTGAAAAGTTCCGGTTCAATAATCTTGGGGTATATAAACAGACGCCAGGCCTCAGAGAAAAGCAAGCAACTTCACAACAAATGTTGTTGCTTGCCCAAAAGTGGTTCAATTCCCACAGCAGTGTGAGTTTCTGCACAGAGAGTTTGGCTGGCATCGCGCCGTCTCACAGTGTCTGTCTCTCGAGCCATTCTCACGGTGTCTGTTTGCACGATTGTTTGGCTGGCAATGCGCCGTCTCACAGTGTCTGTCTCTCGAGCAATTCGGGGGTTGAGCTACCGGTCTGCCTTGCAGTTTTTTTCGAACTTTAAAAGCACAGAAACTGCAAGGTGGACCCCCACCCACCCAACCCAACCCAACCCAACCCAACCACCTCACCCCCACCATATTACGTGAGGACGTACTCGGACGATAGATACCACAGAGCATGCATGCTAGGACTAGCTACGACATGATACCGTAAGAGGCAGAGTGCGGACGTGCAGCGGATGTAGTAAGAAGATACCGTCTGGTGTGAACCCTTTTGAGAGCCATCCATAGAGATCAAGAAGCGACGAGCGCGATCTTATGGGGCGTCTAGAAGAATCTTGAGGCAATCCGAGTATCGCCATGCCTCACGCTTGCCTGGCAGCTTCCTGCGTTGGCGTTCGAACCGACCTCCTCCTGAGCGATCGGCTCGGATTGCTTCATGTGGCCGATGCTGTAACCGTCAGTCTTTTCGGTTCAGTTTTTGCGTCTGAAGCCCCGAAGGGGTTGATACACTACCTCTGGTGGATCTTTTTTGGTCGTGTCTTGCTCTTGATGTGTTGCTGGTGGGAGTTCCGTCCTAGATTTCGGGTAGAACCTGGTCCTGCTGCTTGTGTCTATGTGTCATGTGAATTTCTGTCCACGGGCAAGTCGTGGATAGGTCGACTGCTGTGATAGACTAGCGTGGCAAAGTGCGGTATCTTTGTGGCTGGAGCTCACGAAGGAGGTGTGATACCGCGCAGGCGAACGAGCTTGCGCGCACTTGGTTCTTATTTCGTCTGTGTTCGATCTCGTTTTCGCTCTCTCCCGCGACGCGCTTCTTGGCTCGTCTCCAAGCCGCGCGGGGCCCGCAAGAAGACACGCTGTGTTTTCTGGAGAAGCGCGGGGCTAGTGCAGAGTGGTGGTCTCAACGCTTCGGAGGAGTGATTGCCGCAGGTGCGTCATCCGTTTCATCCATTGCTTCTTTTTATTCCCGCAGCGTTTCGTATTTCGCACTTTTTTTATGTGTGTTTGTGCGCTGAAAAGTTCCGGTTCAATAATCTTGGGGTATAGAAGCAGACGCCAGGCCTCGGAGAAAAGCAAGCAACTTCACAACAAATGTTGTTGCTTGCCCAAAAGTGGTTCAATTCCCACAGCAGTGTGAGTTTCTGCACAGAGAGTTTGGCTGGCATCGCGCCGTCTCACAGTGTCTGTCTCTCGAGCCATTCTCACGGTGTCTGTTTGCACGATTGTTTGGCTGGCATTGCGCCGTCTCACAGTGTCTGTCTCTCGAGCAATTCGGGGGTTGAGCTACCGGTCTGCCTTGCAGTTTTTTTCGAACTTTAAAAGCACAGAAACTGCAAGGTGGACCCCCACCCACCCAACCCAACCCAACCCAACCCAACCCAACCCAACCACCTCACCCCCACCATATTACGTGAGGACGTACTCGGACGATAGATACCACAGAGCATGCATGCTAGGACTAGCTACGACATGATACCGTAAGAGGCAGAGTGCGGACGTGCAGCGGATGTAGTAAGAAGATACCGTCTGGTGTGAACCCTTTTGAGGGCCATCCATAGAGATCAAGAAGCGACGAGCGCGATCTAATGGGGCGTCTAGAAGAATCTTGAGGCAATCCGAGTATCGCCATGCCTCACGCTTGCCTGGCAGCTTCCTGCGTTGGCGTTCAAACCGACCGCTGTCGATCATTGAAATTGATTATAACACTATTGCGTACCCGTTGTAATTGGTGATTGGTTTCAATTAGAATGTGAGCGTTCGAGATACTGCTAAAAGTACTGTGAAGTCTGAAAAATACAAAATGCAATGCTGCACTTATTGATTATTGTCCTTTACGATACCTACCCCACAGATGTTCGATTTCCGTCGCGTCATCGGGGGGGGGCGCTGCGGCTGTGCTTGGAACTACCGCCGCCATCAGCAACGTGGCCCATCTGTCCGTGTTCTTCTCCTACTCGTTCACGGTTCCCGAATGAGCCTTAAACTTCAACCTCGATGACTCTCCTGTCGTCAAGATGCGCTACATTATCCTGCTTTCCGAGACAGGGCTGGATATCTCCGCCGTGGAGGTGTATGCAGCAAATGCGCCACGTTGCAGTACGTTTAATGTAGAAAGGAAGGGCGAAGATAACACATGGGGTGGACAAAAAATGGAAGAAAAGTCGCGCCTCACCGGTATACAGCAGTAGCAGCCGCACAAACAAGATTTCGATGGAAGCAGTATTTTGACAGCATGCTACCCATGTAATTACGACAGCATTAAATGCAGCAGCACAGCAGCAGAAGGTGTAGCAGCCTCAACGCAGAAATTAATCGAGACCGATGTAACAGTTGTGGAGGCGACAGCCCTCCCCCCACCCCTCATAAACTAATGCCGAAAGACAAAAAAACAACACATGCAGGAGTGAATCAAATATCTCTGCATCGTCCAAGCCAGACTGGGCGAACACTATTTGTGTAAGGCGTACAGAGGGACCAAATAGCTCCCCTGCCCCTTTTTATATCCCCCCGTCCTAGCTATATATATACTAGTTGGCCTCGGTTGGCAACGACGCTGTCAAACGTTATATGTATATTGGGGTTGGCGTTGGTTGGCAACGACGCTGTAAAACATGCCAACCACTGCGTGAGCTGGACAACCAGGGTACCGTTTTTATATTGGCGGTCGCCATGGTGGTTATCGAGTTAGATCATATTGTGCGGGGTGGAGAACCCTAACTGCGCATAAGGAGCATGATCGCATCACGTAGTGTGAATGTGGTAAGGCACCCACGAGGCAATTACATAGTAATACCCATTGCTGCCTCTGGAGTGGCCACACCAATAACAAAGTAACTCATTGGCGCTGTCATCCATAAGCAAGAAAGTAGGCAGAAGGTGCCGAAGTCCGTTTTACGAGCGGTTCTTGGAAGGATGCAGTTTACCTTTCATGCGGCTTACAGAACATCTCACGGCGCTTCGCGCTTGGTGCATGCAATGTCTGCCTGGTTGGTGAACACCCGTACGCTCCGTCCCGGGATAGTAGGGATGCGAGGGTGTATGGTCATACGACTACGGCCATGCACAAACTGAGTACACCCCACCCCCCTTATTATATACCTGGTATAGATTTTCTTTGAAATATTGGGCATCTGCATTTACCATGAAGGTAGAATCTTTTGCTCCTATTCACCTCCCCCCCTCCCCTCGTAACATCCCCTCCCCCGCGCGCCCGCAACCCCCCCCCCCCCCCGCCTCCGCCCTCCCTCCCCCTCCGCCCCATCAAAAATCAACATCCGCCAGAGTTGTAAACACTACCCGACAGATGATATCATACATTTACCTTTCAAGCCACCCATGCAGTAGCTCCAATTCATATATGGTCTTCAAATTTCAATTAACCGCCCCACGCCCCCTTGCTCAGTCTCGAAAGGGATGCGTGGTCAATGGTCAAATGACTAAATTAAGCAACAAATGAGCACCCCCCTCCCCCCTTCCCCACCCCCCCCACCGTCACCTACTCGCTTTACGCGCGCAGTAAGCTCCTATTCATTTATGCGACCTATCTCCCCTATACCCGCCCCCCTTCCCTCACCGGTCATGCGACTACTAGCATACTAATACAGGATATACTTGGAAGTATATAGTTAACTGGTGCATTCCACAGCCGTCATATTGTGTCCCCCCCCAAAACGGGTTTTATAGTTTCCGTGCACAGTTTGATTGATATTACCCTGCTGACCCTGGTACAAGCTAGTTCTAAGGGGAGTCGCCGACCCATATCCTACACACACAGTATAACGCGCGATCGGAGTATCACGCACAGCGTGCAAAGCTGGGTTTTGACGAAATCTTCGATCTCACAGCTGGGGTGTATTTTACTTTGTATAGTATATATTACAGGTTGAGTTGGCGTCGGTCGGCAACCGCGCTGTCAAACTTATGTGTCGCTTACCACGTGAGCTAGACAACCAGGGCTTCTTTTTTTGTTTTTTGTTTTTTAGGCGGCCGGTCACGGCTGGCGGTCGAGTAAGATCGTTTGTGCGCTGTGGAGAACCTTTCCACCGCACAAGGGGGGCTACCGTATAATATTATATAGAAAAGGCGACGATATGAGTTAATAATGAAATATTCCTCACACATTCTCACGTCGTCATTGCTGTTGCTGCAATTTAGATTTACTTGCACGTAAAAGCAGTCGTACATGGAAATTGGGGCGTAAACTTCTCTTTCCCGAAGGCTGCTGCCCTCCAACAGGGCGACACCGATGAGGATTTTTTGTTCCTCCGGCCAGTTGTTTTTTTTTACACCTTCAATGAAGCGCTTGGTAACCTCGGGGGCCATTATCGTCTTGAAGTCTTCTGTGGTTACCTGGAGGTTCAGGGACAAGAAAGAAGACAGAGAAACGGGCGTGTATTGATTTAGAGCTTCTACCGATGATATCGCGGTATATAAAAACAAATGGAATCATGTAAGCGCCCGCAGCGGCAGCGATGGAAATGCATTAAACCTGCAACAATCAAAGTGGCATTTGGCGCGAAATGTGGCAAAAAGGATTGCATCGCGTAGAAAAAACCATCGCTTTTAGACGAGCAGGATGTACACGAGAAACGCGTTTAAAATATCATCAGAGGCGCTTGATATCAAATAAGTACTTTTACAAGTATACAGCCGAGATTTTAACAAAAAAACCGTTGGAGATTGACTTTGACACGTTTCGAAATATTTTCAACTAAAATTTAATATTCTAACACTAAATGGTGTAGAGAATGCGGTCGCTTCTGTACGAGCAGATACTACACACGAAACATGTTGAAAAAAAATGTCACAATAGGCGCTTGTTATGTGTACTTCCTCCCTTACAAGTACACAACCGATGTTTATATAAACAAAACCGTTTGAGATTTATTTTGGAAATGGTTTGAAACATTTTCAACTAAATGTATACGCGGTGCGGGGGGGGGCGCTGTAACAAGCCGGCATCACAAATCTGAACACCCGCAGTTAGCTGGCGTTCAACAGGTCAAAGCCTGAAGTAATGTTTAGGGTGTCTCGATTTCGCGGGAGAGAGAAGCACGCGCGTTCATGGCGGAGTCGATGGCGCGGGAACGAGGCGATATACAACTTTTTCGAAATTGTGTACCTGGTACATCTTATGCGTACGCAGGCCGATACAAGAAATCGACAAAAAAAAGAAACGCGGCTCACACCGCCATGGAAGCCTCGGTAGAGGGAAAAACGCGATCGAATCCGTGGGCATGCCACCCACACCACCGCTATCCAACAGATATACACGCGCGCTCAATACGACTATCCTGCTATACGTTCAAAATGCACCCTCATCACAGACACAAAACTACAGTCACAGTGACATTTATTTTCAGAGTCTGCACGTGCCTGGAGACTCTGAAGCGCATCTTCGATGGGGCTGGTGATGTTCTCTTTGTTCGCCGACAGACAGCGGCGTTGCGAAGAGCTCCCGCGTGACTCCCCAGCAGAGGGGTGCCGGCGTTTGGAGGCTGCCGACCCTTCCGTGTAGCGTGGATGTTGCGTGATACTGATACATTAATCAAGTTCAAGATCGTGTTTAAGCTGTTTTGCTTCTCTTGCGTGTAGAATGTTCAGTACCAGGGTTTTCGACTGGGTATCACGTAACTCAACGCGCAAGATACTCAACATCGTGAGAGTTGCAGGTTGCTGGCGGGCGTGTCAGCCATGAACATCCGTTGCGGTGCGGCGCGGACGTCCATCGTTAGGGATCGATCGACGGGGAAACATGCATGAGTTAACCGTTTCACTATCATTCTGCTCATGTAATCCCACGCCAATTAAGTAGTTTGCCTCAATAAAGGTGGTTGTACTTCTACTTCGCAACGGGGTCAACTCTGGGTTTCTTAGGGACGCGAAATGCCTAGACAATCGCCGATACAACCAAAAATGAATTTCCTTTCTAGAAACTCCATAGTGGACACTGCGGAACTGGGTCTGAACCTGAGACGGCGACCACGCCCATGTTTGCGGTTGACCTGCTACTTGAGTTATTGGTATACGTTGACCTTCGCATTGTTACTGCTTTACCCCTGGCGATGCACGGATAGGTGTCCTCAATAAAAAAGACCCAGGGTCTGGGCCCAAACGTTTTTGCTAAATTTTCATTCGTGAGTGGAAGCAAACAACCTTCCCCGCTCTAGCATCAAATCTTGTGCGTGCGGCGTGCATGCACACACAAGGGGACATCGACTCCTCCGCCAGGTCCACCTGGTCTCCCTACAATAAAAACAACGCGAGCTAAAAACCCAAAATTATTTGTCTTGACTCCACGATGAACCTTACCTCCCAAGCATCACAGACGCGAACCATCAGCACCTACCGCTTGCACGCGGGCGATTACGCTTGACTTGGTCTTGAAACGAGAGAAGACTCTATCCAATTAATCGACATCTACTATCCACTTCGTCGCGTTGCGACATATACATGATATCTAATAGTCACAGATCGGGTCAGGACCCAACCTGTGAGATTTGAAGACCTCCTGAGATTCGAAGACCTTCTGACCCGACCTGACCCGTAAGATTTCTAACACCTTCTGACCCGACGCGACTCGCCCCGCGAGAGTTCGAATACCCTAGCAGTCGGGCCATGACCTATGAATAGCCCTGAAACGTTCTACTCCGCACACCGCTGCTGATACCAAGGGCAAAACTCTCGTGTGTGAGCTGCAAAAAACCCAGACAAATTCCAAGTAGTGTTTCTCAAAAACTTGCGTGCAGTTCTAAAGGGGAGGGGGGAGCTGCGCGATCGTGTGCTGACGTACGGACATTTTTAGGAAAACAACAACTTGAATTCAGATGTCTGTTCGCGTATGAACAATTTCCACAAAAAAAAGAAAAAAACGCCACGGGTCCAATCAAGTACACGTAGGAGTAAAACTGCTCTTCTATTTTGTTCCTAACGCACAGGGGAGTGACAACGAGGATCTGCTCAAGGGTACCCAAACCTGGCAGGGCATACTCTTGTGTCCCTACAGCCACGCCATTACAGATGTCGACACATGCTGAACCATACGCAAATCATCGCAAGCGCGCACGCAATTTTTGTTTGGCAGCAGAAATTTTCAGCGGTCCAAATGCCAAACACCCCCAAGGTCACGTCATGACTAAAACTAAATTCATCTTTTCCGGGCACAAGCTAGATAGAGGTATTTTCATACGACAAACGCGTCTACAGTACGATAGATCGTTACCTAGGTACGCGTACGATTGTAAAACAAATGCGTCTATGGTTGAACACAACACTTCTGGGGGTTGTCCTTCAGCCACACGCGTTCGCAGAGGAGTGCCCTTTGCTTTTAGTGACCTGCTCCCCGTACATACCGCTTCCTCTGTCCATCCTTATCCCGCACGGCTCCCGGTGCGAACCGCCCTACCCACGAATAGAACGAACACGATCGCGGAATAGCACGATTCATACCGAGCAAAATCGACAGAACTTGTCGTTGAATCCCCTCCCTATTTCGTCCTTGACTCCAATGCGGGGATTAGCTCAGGAGGTTTTCAGACAACCACCGACCTCCTTTTACGACTTAAAAAAATGTCCCTCACTAATTACAAGCAGTTTGTACCTAAAAACGTGGGTGCAATTCTAAAGGGGAAATGAAAGTGCGAATTTCGTCAGAAAATAGCGTCTTGATGAAACCACACCAGCGCGCCCGAGCGACCCAACCTCGCGAAGCACGGAATGGTCCAACTCACTACGACCTCGATCGATAGACTTTATCGTTGAGCCTTACCCCCCCCCCGTCTCCTCGAACGGCCTCTAATCAAACGCGAAGATGGGGCCAGGATATCCCCAGACAAGCACAGGTCTTCTTTGTCAAAAGCGCACTCCATCGATAAATAGAAGTGCTGAAATCTAATCGCACAACAGCAAAAATCACTGCGAAGGTTACCAAACGCCTCTTTATTCAAAACAAAACACCGTCTAAAATTGAGCCTAAGCAGCGTGCCCGTGCGAGCCACCTCACGAAGCACGGAATGGCCCGACTCACACCAGGCTCGATCGGTAGACCCCGTCGCCAAGCTCAGGATGTCCCGAGACATTTAAGCACAGGTTTCCTTTGCTTAACTCCAACTCCCATCACTAAATAGGATTGCTGAAAACTCCATCGCAATAACGTCGCAGCGACTTAGGCTAGCAAAGCCAAGTTGCCTAAAAATCAACCGTCTCAAAAAAAGGAAGCTTAAGCGGCGTGGCGTTACTCACAGCGGGCTCGATCGATAGACTCCGTCGCCAAGCCCAGGATGTCCCGAGACCAAGCACAGGTCTCCTTCGCTTTGCTCCAACTCTCATCACTAAACACCGTCTCCATGAAAAGAAGCCCAAGGGGCGTAACTTCAACTCCATCGCTAAATATCGTCTCCACGAAAGGAAGCCTATGCGAAGTGCCCGTGCAAGCTAGCCTCACGCGAGGCACGGCATGGCACGACTTACACCTTGCTGGATCGATAGACTTTGTCGCCGAGCCCCCGCCCATCTTCCCTCCTCACCCGAAGAAGGGCTCAGTATGTCCCCCGACAAGCACAGGCACACTGTGAAAATACTCCACTCTAATTCCGATGCCAAGCAAATTCGTTAGGGGGTATACCCACTCCCGTAATCAATTACCATCTTCACGAAAATAAGCCTAAGCGGAGTGACCGTGCGCGCCAGCCTCGCGAAGCGTTACCGTGGTACCCATGACCATGAAGACAAAGCCGAATAGGACGATAGCTTTGTTCAGGGCTACCTCCGACAGTATGCCGCGATTCGCGCCCGTGCGTCGGAGTAGGCTGAGGTTGAGCACCGCGGGGATGATGTAGTTCGCGGCAGACCCTGTTGTGGGCGTTAGCGTGGGCGTGAGAGTTAGAGCTAGGGCTGGGAGTTTGCTCGATTTGACCTCCAACTATTCGTGTAGTCATTTGCCTTCCAACAATATGGTACAGCGTTAGCGTAGGCGTTAGCGTGAGAGGGAGGACTGCTGGTTATTAGTTGGGTGGCGAAGTAATCATGATAACATCGGAGTTATCACGTGTATTTAACGAAGAGCATCGAAGGAGGCTGAGGTCGAGCACCACGGGGATTATGAAGTTCTCGACAGATCCCTTTGTGAGCGGGGGCGTGAGCGTGGGCGTGAGAGCTAGAGCTGGCTAGAGCTGTGAGATAGTTAGGCTTTGCGGCTGGTTATTAGTTTGGTTGGCGAATTAAAGATAAATAGCAACGGAGTTATTACGCCAATTTTACGAAGAGCATATAAGGAGGCCGAGGTTGAGCACCGCGGAGATAGCGTTGTTAGCACAGACCCTGTTCTGCTCGTTAGGGATAGCGTCAGCGAGACAGAGAGATACGGCTGTGCTGTGAATTGGCTAGACTTGAAGACCGGATACTATTCGGGTAGCCAAATAAGCCGACCAATTACTGCAGCCCGTATTTCAACCATGTCCTACAGCAAATATTACCTCGCAAAAAAGCAACCATTTTGGCCCGAAAACGGGGGCGCGCTTCTACTTCTAAAGGGCTTCAACTATTTGGCGACATAAATCACATTGCAATTGGGAGCCACACACGTACAAGTCAGACACCAACACGCACAACTCCTCAGATTTCCGCAAGACATTAACTGCTGTACTGCCTGCCTAGTTGACAAACTAACTGGTCGGCGGCTTATGGTAAGCCAACTCACAGCCCGAGTGAGAGTGCTTGCGCAGAGCGTGGGGGGGGGAGGACTGCACGATCAATTATTGCTTCTTTGCCTACCTTTTGTGCGTCGTTTATTGCCATGACCCTTTCTGCACAAACCCGTGGAGGTTTTAAATTTGGGGGCTAGGGGCTACTATACGGTAGTCTTGCCTGCACGACAACTAGCGAACAAAACACACAGTCGCGACAAAAATAGGCCCATCTCTAGGAGGAAAAAGAACCAACACTTCGTCGCCATTCTCTCACCCAAAACAGCGCCGATGAGGCCGATGATGACTGCCACGTCCTCCTCAGACTTGTTGCAGGCAACCGTCGTTGTGACCGCCAGCATCGACACGATGCAACCTGAGGGGTTACCGCGTGACGAAACAAACGGAGCGGGTCGGGAGGGGAGCGGTTGACTCGATCGCCCTGCACTATTATAAGACACATACAGTTGGGGGGCTCCCAATAGTACCGGTTGAACAGTGCCAATGTTCTCTATAGTGCCAGCGATTTCGCTGCGCACAACTGAAACATTCTAATAGCTACCCTATTCCCATACGGTAGTGCCGGTGCCCTAAATAGTGCCGAAGTATTGGGTTGGCATTATGGGAAGCCCCCACTGTACAGGCAAGCCAGTAGCCTCAAAAAGTGGACCAGGCAAGCGGAGCTCCCAACCAACCGTCGAATGAACCCCGGCGATAAACGTCCTATAGAAAAGCGCGTTCCACGAGTAACCCGCATAACAGCGAGGTACCCGATTTAAGAGCGTCCATACTAAGATAACACGGACTTAAGAGCGGTGAAATCGGCTTGTCGCATCTTGCGACGCCTATACTAAAACTGTATTGTGCCCGAGCTAAGATAAGAGCGACGTGGAGATAAGAGCGGCAACACTAACCTGTTCCAGGGGGATCTTAAACCGGGTACCCCAGTGTATACGACTTGGGGACGACGCACAAGTGGCAGCCCCTCGGCGTACGCGATCACACTAGGGTCGATCGGCATCATCGCCGCGTCGGTCGTCGCAAAAACGTACCTACGCGAAGCCCTTCATCGGTTTGAAAGCGGTGCGCCATAGCCTCCCCCCCCGCTCCAAACTTCGAGGAAATCTCAGACGCTGCGTTAAAGAAAGACGTCTTCAGCGCGGCGAACATGAGGGGGAAGCCGCACAGGATGGAGAAGCCCGTGGCGAGGCGGGCGAGGCTCGCCAGAGGGTCGTCGGTCCGGTGGTAGTTGTTGAGCAGCAAGGTCTGCGCGGCCGAGCCGAACGTCCGGAATCCGAAGAGCATCATCGTGGTGAAGACGGCGAAAGAAATCGCCATCGCGGACCTTGTATGAGGGAGCACGAGGGCGTATGAGAGTGGAGCACAAAAGGTTAACGAGCGTGGACCTCAAGAGTGGATGAATGTCGAGCGCGAGGGCCAAGCTTAAGTGATAGATTGCTGCAGACATCCGGACGATATACGGCAGACAAAATGCGCGTCCGCTGTACCCTTTGATTGAGCGCGCATAAGAGTAAGTGGGGACAATTCGCTGCGAACGCGCACAACCCCGCCGGCAAAAAAACCGACAAACGCACCCGCAACCCCCCACCCTCCCCCACGGCAAATACGAGTCGAGCCAACACCGACGTCCCTTGCGAAATCAGTTCCGTGCTAGGGGTGTCAGTTGGGTGAGTATACTACTAGTAAATCACCGACTAGTTATTAGTTGGCTGGGTAAGTTGTTAGTTAGCTGGATACTACAGTTATAAATAGTAGCGTGCGGTATTTTGCGGATTTTTGAGTATTTGCGTCGAACTGGCGCGCTTTGTGGTTCGAGGTGTGGTGTTACTTAACAAAGACTCGGTCAATAAGTTGGCTAGTACTCCGCCACCCAAGTAATATTGAGCCGTGGAGTCCAGCCAACACGCAGTCCCATCACAGCTGGTTTGCTCTCACCTGATAGTGACCGCGTGTTTCTTGATGCTTCGTTTGTCCAGCTTTAGTGCTTCACACCATTATAGTGGTATTTGAAAAAAACTGCTACAAGCAATCCCACGTCAACTATGAACTAGTCGGCGACTTCTAGTCAAGCCAACCAACCGAAAGCCCTGGCTGCTGCGCTCTCAACCCAACCTATAAACCAGCCAGAAAGTTTAATTCAGCCAACTAACAGCCCGAGCTACTACTAAAGCTGTTTTTGCTCTTACCCGATGGTGACGGCGTATTTCTTGACGCTTCGGTGCTCCAGCTCTTCGTAGTACTTCACGCCGTTGTAGTGACACATGAACGCCACACAGGACATGTTCATGAGGGTCACGATCCCGGGGCCTACTCGCCAGAGCTTCACGACGCTCCAGGGCGCGGGCACGGGGCTGCGGAACTTGGCGTCAATTTTCTGTGCGGGGCCGGTGAACGGGGGATGGGGACGTTGCAGTATCAAGCATACTGCCAGTATTCCCAGTATCTTGCCAGTATCGGTACTCCAGACTACAACCAAGTACCCCAGGGTCTAGAATACTGAGTACTAGAATTGGCTAAACTTCACGGCTAGGTACAAGGGTACTAGAGTTATTAATACTCGACTACTGTAGGTGGGTGGCTATGTGCTATGTAAATGTCAATTACCTGATTGAGTATTTATGAGTAAACACCACACGTCGAGCCACGAAAACTGCTGCCGCGCGAAACCAGGCCCCGCGTTCGTGTCCAAATGACCCAAAAACAAATCAGCGATCTTCCAAAAAACAAAACTGACGCCGACTGGTCCAGCCCACTAGACAATAGGTGCCCCAGTCTGGGGCCGTGCAGTGTGCTGCGGTGCGCTTGCGCTCAAACGCGGCGCACTACGGTACGGGTGGTACGATTTTTTTCCGAGGCTCCTCACTTGAGGAGCTCTATGCCCCCAAACCCCTCCCTATACTATTTCCAAGCAATTTTGTCCCCAAAAACGGGTTTCCAGTTGTAAAGGCGTTAAACAAGAAAAAACGAGAGGGCAACTCGTTGAGCTTTCCTCTGCCCTAGGTATAGACTAAGCAATCAACTCGTTTGGGGCTGGTCGGTGTTGCTTGCTCGGTTACATTCGCGGTGGCTACTAAATAACGTTTCTTGTGTTTAGTTTTTAAGGAGTACTTTTTACGTTGTACCTGGTATATATCGCTCGTAGGAACGTCTGTGTTCCCGCTTTTGAACTTGAGACCCCCCCGGGGTCGTAAGGGAACAATTTCAGGAAGGGAAACCTGTATCTACCGTAGTGAGTCTACCCACCTGGAAGAAATCGCCCCCTTCCGAGTAAGAGCCGTCCAGGCTGCGCGTGATGACAAAGCCCACCGTGTACAGGATCGATACTACCCCAACGAAGCTCGTGTACTATTTGTTGCTCCCGCAGCACAAAATCAACAAACGCGCCGGTGAAACGTGGGGGCGGGCAAGAGAAAACACGCGGCATCGAGGGGTAGCGAGGGAGGTTAGTCTTACACAAAGTATCCCCCTATGCTAGCAAATATATTGGGCATAACTGAACGCGTTTTAAGAGCATAAAAGTTTAGCATGATTGTACTTTTAGTTTAAGCTCGTGTGTATTTTGTTGCCCGCGGCACATAATGATGAGCGTGCCGATGAAAGGTAGAGACGGGCAGGAGAGAACACGCGGCATCGGGGGCAAGGGAGGAAGGCCAATATTCACTACGCTAGCAATTGTTTTGGCACAATTAGGCGTTTTCACGAGCATACAAGTCCCATGATGGCATTCTATCCCTAAAGCTCGTGCAGTATATGTTGTTCCCCGCAGCACACAGTAAACGTGCCGGGACGTGAGCGGCGGCGGTCAAGAGAACACGCGAGGCATCGAGTGAACGGGAGGGAGGTGCGTAGAAGGAATGTCACGCGACTAACCCGGGATCAGGGCGGGTAGACATACTCATATGTCTGTAGGCCACGGTAGCTCGCGCTGCCGTGGCCATGGCAGCCGTAGGTCGCGGCAGCTTGCCCTGTCGTTGCCACGGCAGCTACCCATGGTAGCCGCAGCTTGCGCTGCCGTTGTGACGGCAGCACCGTTATTTCGAAAAGTGACACACGACACGTACATGTGAGTGTGGTGAGCTTAACCCTCTGACCAGTGCAAAAGTGTTCGGACTCTAGCTACATGCATTCATCACTTTGTCCCCAAAACCGTGGGTGCAATTCTCAACGGGGTAATGCCTTTACAACTGGAAACCCTTTTTTTGACGAATTTACTTGAAGTTAGTATGGGGGATTTTTGGGCTCTAAAGGGGTTAAGCTTCAATTGTACCTATCCGCCTGACCAAGCAAAAAAACACTGCGCCTTGTCGCCATCGCCGCCCAGAACAAGAGCAACCAAGGCTCATCCAGTCCCATACAGGTGTCGGCGGCGTGGGCTGGAGCAGCACCGCGGCCGTTGGCCCGCACGTCCGTCAGGGGTCAGGGGTCTATTCGCCCATTTGCAATCAAATAATTATGGCTAATTAATATAAAACAACCCAAAATAACAATAATTGAATTAACCCCCTTTTTTACGATTCACATAGACTAATTAGTCAGGGGCTTATTCATCGCCCGAGTGATGGATATCGAATCGGGTGCGATACGATATCGAAAAAAACGAAGAAAATAACGATAGTCGATACGAGTACGTCATGGGTCGATTCATCGCCCTAGTGATGGATATCGAATCGATTTCGACACGGTATCGGAAAAAATCGAACATAATAAGAATTAGCATGAAACACACGGAGACGCCAGGGGATGGAGAGCAAAAAGGGCGTTCGATGCCATGTATCGAAAGTTCCAGCTCCATCCTTCGATATTAAAATATTTAAAAAATCGATACGATACCCAACACTAACTAGTACCAGTATATATCAAACGCCAACCGACGATTACTTGGGAAAGCCGATTCAAAGAGCAATCAAGTGCTTTGGTAGATCACTCAGCAAGCCTTTTCTTAATCTTCGAGCGACGAAACAAGAGGGAAATTAGATAATGTTCCTTCCTTCCTCTTCGCCTCACGGAGGATCTCAGCGCGTTTCATGGGTCTTGACCCATGAAACGTGACCCATGAAACGTGACCCATGAAACGCGCTGAGGTCCTCCGTGAGGCAAAGAGGAAACGTGACCCATGAAACGCGCTGAGGTCCTCCGTGAGGCAAAGAGGAAGCAAGCGGCAAATATCGGAAGTTCGGTATTAAAACATATCGCACTTTCGATATCATACCCAACATCAACTCGCATCAGGTACCATCAAATCCTACCCGAGAACAAAGACTAATACTTTCACCTGAAGCGCGGTGAGGCTCTTTATGTGGAAGAGAGGCAGCAAGGGGCAGACATAGAGAAATCAATAAAAAAAAGCATCAAACTTTCGATACTGTTTTATCAAAGTTTCGATACGATGCCCAACACCAACTCGTATCAAGCGCTACCACTAACTATTATCATACCAAATGCTACGCGATAAGGACCTCACCTGAAGCGCGCTGAGGTTCTTCATGAGACAGAGAGGAAGCAAGGGGCAGATACCGAGCACGACGAGGTCTACCGCCCTCTTCTTCAGGAAGGCGGGCACGAAGGACGCCGAGTTCGCCAGGGCGCTGAACAGGTCGCCCGCGAAAGCCATGTAAAAGATGCAGCAACCGAACGTCATCATCGCCACGGCTACTTCAACAACCTGAGGGTGGGGGGCGGGGCGGGGAGGGGGGGGGGGGGGGGGGGGGGGGGGGGGGGGCATTGCGTCGTGTATCGACCCGAGCTACGGTATCATAGCATTATACCCCAATGGTCACTGCCGTGTTTAGGCTACCAAGGCGAACTGCCGTGAACCTCACTCAAAAACGGACCTGGAACTACTTCGTTGGCTCAGCCTAACAATCAATATCACGGCGGCGGGACAGCCGCTTGCGCGAGTGACCCTAAGCCGCGGAAATAAGGTCCTCAGCGTGCTCCCACCACCATAGCCCTACCATAGCCTTGGTCTAGTCGGTTTCATTCTCCGGGGGAGGCGGGGGGGGGAGGGGCATCGCGTCGTTTAGTTTCGCTATTGTTAATTTTTCCGGGGGATGGGTGGGGAGCGGAGCATTCCACTATTTGTTTCGCTCAAGTTTAGTTAGGGGCGCGCACGGGTTGGGCGGAGTGAACAACAACAACACTGCCTCTATCACCACGACGACCACGATATACCCCCTTCCACGATAAATGCATCTCCTATGACTCACCCGCGCCGTCTCTTTGCCGACAAGGTCAGCCCACAGGCCTGCGAAGGGTCAGCGCTTCGTCCGCCGGCACCACCACCAACACCGCCGCCACCCCCACCACCGACCCCAACACCACCATTACCAATCACACCACCACCACCAACGACACCATCAACAACATCAACCCCCCCCCCCCTTCCCCCTCTCGCCCGAAATACGCCTTCCACGACTCACCCAGGCCGTCTCCTTGCCGACTAGGTCAGCCCACAGGCCGCCAAAGGACCAGCGCTTGGTTTTCTGGCACGCCCTGCCGATGCTAACCATGGTGTAGGCGGAGATAACCCCGAACGCGGCGAGAAGGGCAGGAGCAATCACTAGGCCCGTTCCGCCAACCGCCGCCATGCCGTACGCCACCGGTAGCATACCTGTTTCGCGCCGTAAAGACATTGCCTATGTTTCGATACCCTGGTATGACAAAGGGGTTCATGTGGCATACTTATTTCGTGCAGTATTAACAAATTAATTGTAGCGTTATTTTGTAGTTTGTTTAACTTGGCCCAGCTCCGACAAAAAGGTTGATAGTGAAACACTATTTCCTCCTTAGATCGTCCACATTAGCCCCTCATGACCTTAAATATAAGAGATTGTTGGATATGCCGCAAAATCACACACACCTTGCAAAGACGAGTGTCGACGAAATCCTCGATCTCACAGGTGTAGCACATTTTTAATTCGTAATGAAAACGTCCCAATCTTCCATACTTCGGGGTATACATGGTATTTAATATTCGGTCACATTGGTATGAATAACGAATACAGTAGGGAACTGCTCTCAGACGACCAACTCTGCCCAAACAATTTGGTTTAGCTTTGGACCGTCAAGGCCTCTGAGACTTAATATTCTACTATAGAGTGGGGAGGTCCTTGACAGCTGTCCTTGACGGCTGTCTGTCAAGGGGCAAGAGTGCCGTCTTGTAACCGACACATTTTCTGCTGCTTCTGCGGTCCAACACGTTTTCGCCGCGCTAACTCGACCCCCGCTCACCGTGCGGGCACAGATCGGCCACGATATTGAGGACTGCCGTCGAGACGGACATGTCTCCGTGCGGATCCGCCTCGTGTGACGCCTGCCGCGATTCCGAGCGAAGCGCCAACGGGCATTATCCATGGCGGGGAGTGGTGGCGGCGGCGACAGGGGTTGGGGGGGGGAAGACGTTAGCGTTAGTGTAAGTTAGCGTTGACGTTATCTTTAGCGATGAATTCAGGTTCAGAAGCAGCGGTAGCGGTAGCGGTAGTGTTGGCATTCGTGATAGCATGAGCGTTTGCTAAGTTATCGTTAGCGTTAGCAATGCTTCAGCAGTAGCGGTCGCGGCTGGCGTTGGCCGTTGGCGGCGGTGTTGGGAATAGCGTTAGCATTACTATTAACAGTTAACGTTGACGTTAGCGGCAGTATTGGAAGTAGCATTAGCGCTAGCGTTAGCCAGTCTGAACACACTGCCCAATCCATCAGTCTTGAGGCGACAAACTCAACCACTATTATTAGACTAATACTTCGAAGTACTCATAGTAGAGAGCAGTAGACCTCTAGACTGCTGCATCGCATACTTGTTTACACTTCGAACTTGATACGGAAGTTATGGTGTAACGTTGGGAGCGGTATGTAGATTCGTCTACCGTACCCATGAAGAAATGAAAGCTACGAGGATCAAATCTATCTTCCATACGAAGTATAATACAAGTACAAGTACCATATCATAGTCATGTGTATCGTACTACAGTAGACTACACATCGTCTCGTGTCATATGATATCAACATCACACGCACGTCCTACGCACCTGCTTGGCATGATCTTGAAGTTCGTCGACAACGTTCGGGGCCTCTACCACCACCCCGGAGACTTTGTTGCCTCTGAAACCACCTCTGATTTCATCGCCACATCGAAGCATCAGATAAAAATCGGCACGCAACAGGTAATATATAGAGCCGGTGCAGGAGGGGGGTGACTGGGTCAGGGAGGAAATTACGCGAGGTATCTGTCAGCTGTCAGTACGTTCTCGTTCGAAACGCCTCAGCATTGCATTCTGCAATCTGCATTCTGCAACCCACAGCAGTAGTTAGTGGGTCTCAATTATCCATCACACGAGGTCGGGAGAAAATTACGCGAGGTATCTGTCAGCTGTCAGCACGTTTTGGTTCGAAACGCCTCAGCATTGCATTCTGCATTCTGCATTCTGCAACCCACAGCAGTAGTAGTTAGCGGGTCTCAAGTATCCATCATGCGAGGTCAATTCGATGTCACGCAACCGCAGACTGCTGTTTGTATTATCATGACTGAACATCTGGGCAGCAGCAATGACCGGATCAATAACGACGGCTCTCGGTGCTTGACGCACGATCGTACGTTTAGGCTTCAGAGCTTCCGATGGAAAACATGAAAAATGACGAAAAAAATGAGGGTGACGGCATCGGCTCAGGAAGCAAGCAGCCCGGTAGAAGGCAAATCGGCGGATGCGTCCGAACTTGCAAAGTAAAGGAGCTGCACGACTCGCGCCCAGCATGGCGATACTCGTGATGCTTCACGCTGCATGATCTTCCCCCACATGGCAACACACATTATTTGACCGCAATCAAATCGTTGTTGTCGTGGACCCTACACCTGTTGCATGCATGGGTGCCGAGAAGCTTACCAACTCGATTTAAACGTACTGCTCGATGTTTACGAGCAACAAGCGGAGCATTATTGATACGAGCATTTCAAACTTCAAACCGGACATTAACGGACTACGACATCCTTCTGTTTTCGGGGGGGGGAACCGGGGGAGGCTGCGTGACCGTGAAAATATTATGCTCGTTTGACGTTAATGGACCCTCATCATGACTCATGAACATGATCGAAACTCAACCAGTATGGTACGACTGCAGTATGACAAAAAGATAAGTCAGAGGGTGCTCTTTCTGCCAGCCTGCTGTGACACCGCACGAGCAAGCAGCTGGAAAAACATGACAAACATGAGCTTTTCACACGATGAGCCCGTAAGAAAGTGTATCGCATTTAGAATGGAATTTACCAAAGGACGGAGTTCATGCCAAATGCGAAACCATGCTCGCACCGCTGCTACTGATGTGCTGTCGTACTTTGCGTCCCGAAATTGACATCGTCATGGCGCCGACGATCGATCTAGGTCGACGGAAGTGATAACTGTGACGCAGTCTAGAGCGGGGGCGCACCTGAGTGCAGCGGCGATGTTCCTGGCAGCAGCGAGGCCCTCGGTTCGATGAGCTGTTTCGACCGGGACAGGTTCTTTGAAGTGGGAATGCATGTTGGGACCTCTGCCCAGACCAAGAACACCATTGCCCGCAGTAGAAGAAGAGCTCTTCCCTACTAAGGAAACAGCTGTCGTCGTTTTGACAACGGCATAAAGGCAAGCTATGCCAAGCTTAAGTTTCGTCATCGTACCGAAAGCGCTCCAGGCTCGGCCTGTAGAACACGAGCAATCAATGTGACGGGTCAGTGACTGCGAGGAGTCCACAAGAAATAGACGCTAAAAGCTTATATGTCCCCGACCCCCGTATTTATAAGCCTCTAAAACATGAAAACCTTTTCTCGGGTCACCGGACACCGGACACAGACCGGTTCACTCTCGACCAAATCAAGGTATGTGAGTGTTTCGCTTCAACTTGTCTGTAGCAACGGTGTTTTCAGGCAGCCTTACCGCCCAAGGTTGCCGCGCGCGGCCGCGGCCTAGACTTATCTGAAGCCGCGCGTGAGAAATCCCCCGCCCCCCTCGAAGCATCCTGCTCGGTGCGCACCACACCGGGAAACGCGTTGGTGGGTGTGTGTGCCCAGTCGTACCCTCTCGGTCTCGCGTGTCCCACGGCAGTAGCTGTAGTTCTCATTGCCGCGTACGTATCCACCCTTCCTTTCCACCTACAGACGCTCCTCTTCGTTGGGGATCCAGGTTCCCCACTTTTGTCGTCTGCGTCGACCTTTCAGCGCGGTGTCAGGTTATGGGGGTTGCCTCTCTTGCGTGCTTTTTGCGGTATGGTATAATAGGCTACTTTTTTGTACTTGTACACTTGTACAGCTTATTAGTATTCACTCCCTATCCATGTATCTCGCAGGAAAAGTGAAAACGGATTTGAAAATGGTGAAAAAAAGATGTTAAAAATCCACTTCCCACCTCGAGAAAGAACGAAAGCACCGTGGAAAGTACCTCTCTGTCCAGGCCGAAGCTGTTAATCCTGTTGCCTGCTACGGGCTATGGCAATGGGCTATGACCATAGGGTCATAGCACGCAGGTTGGCTGTGGCCTATGGCCGTGAGAGATGTCAGGAGTCAGGAGACGTGCCTGATGCCTGTCACGGGAAAACGTGCACCCGTCACGGGTGTCGTGCGTAAGGTCGAATATTGCACACTATAATCTAGTAGTTTGGCGCCCGTCAGGCAATTTTGAGTTTGAAGTTGCTTGTCATGTGTGTCTGAACTGCAGAAGAGGTGGAGGTGCTTTCTCCGGACGTAGGTATTTGGTGGCGTGCGGCCTGTGTAACGATGTAAGCAAGCAAGAAGGCAGCCTTGCGTACACCCCCCTCGAAGGGTAAGGCCAGCCAGCTCGGTGCTCGGTGAGGCTTGCACGTGCCAGCAAAAAAAGCTCAAATATCTGGTGCGAAGCTGCATCGCGGAATAGTATCTGATTGTACAGGAGGTGTACGATCGTACACACGTACCGTCTGAATCATTGTACCAATCTGTACGGAAGTTTAAGAACCGTTTGTCTATTCATAATTATGTCAAAATGGTCCTTATGTTTCATGTATATAGTGAGTTGTACTGCTTTTAATAGCCGGTAACTGGTATCTTACTCCATTTCCTTTCCTTTTTCGTTTTTCGCTTTCTTGTCTTTTCTTTCCTTTTATCTTCTCTTTTCTTTTTTTTCCAATTGACTTGCGTCTGCCGTGCGTATGCGTAGTGATAGGTACTACGTGCAATATATACGTGGTAGTGTTTCTTGGGTGGCAAGGGGTCAAGTCGGTTTTTACAGGCGCGAGTAGTGAGACGTATGCACCAGTATGGACCTGGCACGTCGTAGGCTGACTCCCGATTTCACTTTTATATGATTCTGGTGGAGGCAAGAATTGCGTCAGCTGTGATATATGCTTGTACCACCTTTGGTTTGTTTGTGTTTTTTACCCTGGGGGATTCCTCAGCTCCAGATTGACTGGAGCCTGTCCTGTGACCACGGACTTGATTATGCGAGTTAATGTGAGAACATTCCGCTTGCAAGTGTTTGAGTGCTGTACATGGTATCTGGTATCAAAATGTCGCCCACGCTTCTACCGAACGAGGAACGAGGAAATAGCTCTCGTTTTACACCTCGAGCAAGTCTAGATTGAACTTTTTCCTTTTTTTTTGTTACTTTGTTTCGAGTATTTTGTCTTGTCACGATGCAGCAGCACTGAACTGCGGACCGCGTTGCTTCAATTGATCGTCTTGCAACCATTCAATCGGTCGTACTCATTTTGACGTTTTTCAATTTTTGTACCAGGTATATAATAGTCTACGACTTACAGGATTCACCTGATAAACTGATGCATCCTTCCACAGCTGTCAGATTTTGTCCCCCTCAGAAACGGGTTTTATAGTTTCCGCGCATAGACTGCCTAACATCACCCTGTTGACCCTGATAGCTACACTGTAGTTGTAAGGGGAGTCGCCGACCTATACGTATCCTTAATGAGAACACACAACTCGTAATACGCGCGATCGGAGTATCACACACAGCTTGCAAAGATGAGTTTCGACAAAATACTCGATCTCACAGCTGGAGTGTATTTTTATTTTTATAAAATAATAGTCTACTTGGCAGAATGCTTGTCTAGGGTCTTACGGTGCGGTGCGGTGCGGATGTTGGTATGTGAGAAGCGTCTAATATAGCAGTGCTTTTTTATTTGGTGTTGATTTTTAGCACCTTGCGGTGCGGTTTGACATGGTAGGGTGCGGTACGGTTCGGTACGGTTCGGTAAAAACTGGTCAAACGCCGAAAAACCGCATCGCACCGCACCGCTGTACCGTCGTATTAAGTAGTGTAAATCACATGACTTCAAAGGCCCACGCCTTTTCACGTTTTGGTTTTGTTTTGTGAGAGCCAACAGCAGTCCAACGTACCGTCGTATTAAATAGTGTAAATCGCAGGACTTTACAGGCCCACGCCTTTTCACGTTTTGGTTTTGTTTTGTGAGAGCCCAACAGTCCAACGGTGCCGTTCGTTGCGGCAGTGCGTTTTTTGTGTTTTTTAATCCAACGGTGCAGTGCGGTGCGGTTTTAGTACAGGCAAAATCGTATAATACAGTTTTGGTCGATCTCGCAGCTTCAGTGTATTTTTCATATTTCAAATAAAGTGCGATGTTTTTCGGTAAAACCGCGCTGAACCGCACCGCACCGTACGAAAACACAGCGATTGTGGAAAGCCTTGGTTTTTTCAGTACCTGCTATTGACTTAGCCGGGGACGGAGGAGTGTTCCGAACATGGCATAGTAATATTGTTATAGTATAATAGTCACGGTGCTGATGAAGAGGCAGTAGCAAGAGAGGCACTCAGTCTCATTATGTTATTTCTATTTTTGCCTTCCGACTATTTTTTTCAGTCGTGTTTCGGGGCGGAGCACCTTGAAAATTGAAAATATCGACCTTAGACGACCTCTCTCTGCCCGTGAGTTCGAAAGAGCTAAGCATCGAGTATGAGGGCACGTTGACACGACGAGCGCGACGATATCTGCTTGTTTGAGGCGTGATTCGCGGGTCGAGGACGCGGAAACACAACTGCCTTGTCTAACCTCCCCGTGTTGAGAACGCCTTCCTTCGTGCATGCAAGCCCGTTGGCCTCGCGTTAAATCGAGAGGTTTGGCGCCGGTGTCGTCGAAGCTCGGGATAGGAGGAGAGCATTTTTACCCCTTTGGGACCCCGGTATATCCATATCGACCGAAAAAGAAGTGCGGGCATATCAACCTTCTAGAAAGAACGTGCAGCAGAGTACCAGCGTCATCGTGCTACGCTCGTACTGTAACTCTCCTTCTGTTGCACGGTAGACACTCAGCAACCGATGTAGCTGCTTCGTTTGGCCTGTTCTGTAATTTGTCAGTCTTTTTTTTTCAGCCTTTTTTTGCCGTCTGAAGACTCATAGGAGTTCATACAAGTTACCAATTTACACAGCACAATTTTACACCCTTCAGGATCATTTTCGAGGTAGCTGAAGCCGGGTTTCCACAACCATCTACCGGCATGTCCCAAAATGATGAAACCAGGACTTTGTGTTCGACCAATCGCGACAAACCAACAGTTGGGGGGAGGGGGCGATGAGACTGCCCGTTTTCTCTGACTCCACAGTTTTTGGAGCCTTTCACATGACCTCGGATTGGAATATGGGATTGAATTACTGTGAGCAACAATATGCGCTCGCCAACGCGCAAGTTGACGACACCGCGACAAGTGTTCTGCTGCGCGAGCTCCTAGCGGCAACCACGCCATCACCCTGGCATCCTCATAGCAAGGATGGCCGTGCGGCCATATATGCCTGAAATGTTTGGGCAAAAATCAGCTGTTTATTTCACCACTGCCAATGGTGCGCTTGAGCAGCCTCTCGATGTGGAAGTGCACCACCAAGCAACACGTCAAGGCGTGGACGAGATCGCCATCTCTAAGAGGTGTACCAGGTACTCACGAATGCAAACGGCGTTATGGTCAAAAATTCAATTTTCGAACGGCTCTGTACTCACAATTTTCAGCAGCTTTTATATTACTTTTTTTGTACTTGTAACGAGTTTTAATCACGAAGGCGCACATGAACAGTGGGAACGCATCGATGGTAGTTTCACACATCGGACAGGTCACGATCTACTGTAGATCATATATAGATAATGCAAGTCCTATATCTGTGGTTATGATATTTTGTGCAGGATCTGTGTGGTACATATCCAACCCAAGAAACACGTGCCAGGTCATGCAGAATATACCGCTCCCACCCGGCAGCATGATCTATAGGCTATACTGATCATATACACCAGGGATCTATATTTGCTCTGAGGCTGTACACCAGGGATCTGTCTGCTCTGAGAGGCTATACACCAGGGATCTATCTGCTCTGAGAGGCATAGGTCATGCACAGTACAGAATTTGAAGTTTTTTCTTGCAGTTCGTGCAGGGGCGGCCCCGAAGAGCAACTACGTATGCGGACATAGTTTTAGTACTTGATTTAGTTTATCGACACTTTTTATGTTGAAGTTAGTGTGGGAACGTCCATCTTGTTCAGTTTTGACTCTTTTTCGATTTTGACTCGGGTTTTGAAGGGCTTGAAAAACAAAAAACGACTTTCTCAAAAACAATCCTTAGTGCAGTGTAGAAAATAATATTTTATTTTCAATGGGGGAATATTTACCTTGAAGCAGTGCTGGAGATTTTATTTTGTCTTGAAGTTCGTTTGGGAGTGATCCCGAAAAACACGAAGATGGTGAAGAAAGCAAGGAACGCAAAGAAAACCGCCGGGAAGGTTTTAGGCGGGCGTGTTCCGGGTGGGAGCCCTGAGAGCGAAGCAGGTCTTATCAACCAAGCGATTCCAAGACGAATTACATGCCGAGATATCTGTCAAGTATGTATACCTCCCATGCTCAACCCCCGGCCCCCTAACCCCGCCCCACCCCCCCGCGCGCCCAACGAAACGAAACCAAACCTGCAGCCTTCCCGACAGCTACGGAGAAAGAAGCAGACCGACCGCAGATTCGTGGAGTCCCGATCGAAAGCCACCCCCACACACCGGCAGCAGCACAGCATGTCTCGTCTTTACATCGGTAACCTCCCCATGGACATGAAGGAGAAAGACCTTGAAGACATCTTCTACAAGTACGGAAAGATAACCGACATGCAGCTCAAGACCCCCGAGCGTCCCCCGGCGTTCGGGTTCGTGACGTTTGAGGATTCCAGGGACGCGGACGAGGCCGTCAGGGCTAGGTGAAGTTTTGCACGAATTTGGAGGCGCGCGCGGGGGGGGGGGGGCGGGGGAGCGCTCTTCAATCGTGCGCTTGCCGTGTGAGGCACTTTAGTAGCGGCGAGGGCTAGTTAAGGGTTTCTTACATGGTTGGAGGCGGGGGTGGGGTGGGGTTATGCTCTTTGGTGGCGCGCTCGGTATCTTGAGCGCTGTTGCAACAGCGGTGGATGCGGACGAGGCCGTCAGGGTTAGGTATGGGTTTCGCAGGCGGGGGTGGTTGTTGTTATCACATTTGCTCATCGCCAAAAGTCTAATCGGTGATCACACGACAGTTTCCAATTTATTTTGATTGGAAAAACCCTCACAAAAAAAAACGAGGCATGAGTACATTCAGCAGCATAGCTGAAGCTAATCGCACGCCTTAGTAGGGGGAGGTGACGCTCCGCTATCGAACGCGTCGTTGTAGCAGTGGTGGTGGCGGCGGCAGCGGTGGCTGCTGCTATATAAAAAAAAATGAAAAATACACTTCAGCTGTGAGATGGACCAAAAATGTGTTGTTTTTTTAATCAGAACTCAGCTTTGCAAGCTGCGTGTGATACTTCGATCGCACGTGTTACGGGGTGTGTACCCTCGTGAAGGATACAGGTCGATGGCTCCCCTGCTTATGCCAGGGTCAACTATATTGCTGTAACGCTGTTGCTTGTACAGCGGCCAGCTCCCACCGGTATTGACTCCTTCCTAGAGTTAGAGTCGCCCTATTCTCGTTCACCAGCTCTAGTTGTCCTGTCTTCCGTCATGTCTAGTATTCGCTGTTCTGTGCTCGTCGGCGTTCCAAACTACATGCCGATACTAATAACTACAAGGTATGTTGTTAGGTACATCCTAGGAGGCATCTGGGGTGTGCAGAGGTACTACGCTTGTGTTCATACCCGCTGCGCAACTAAGGAGCCCCTCAGGTTTTCTTCCCTCTGCTTTCTCGCTTTCCCCGTCGTATATACTCCAAAACCAAAAGTCGCCAAACCACCGAAAGGACCAAAAAGTACTAACGACCAGGTAGTCGCTACATACGAGTACGTACACCATCCCGATAATAAACCGAAAATTGAAAAGTGTAAAGAACTCACGAAGAACCCCTGACCCTCGTTCTGCTCTTTCTCTTGTCCATCTCCCGGTGACGCTACCGGTGGCGGTGGCGGTGACGGCAGGGACGGCTACGACTTCGACGGGCACCGACTGCGCGTCGAGATGTCCCGGGGCAAGCGCGAGTTCGGTGGTGGGTTCGGTGGCGGTGGCTACGGTGGGGGTGGGGGTTACGGCGGTGGTGGGGGTGGGGGTTACGGCGGCGGGGGTGGTGGCGGATATGGTGGCGGTGGGGCCGGGTATGGAGGGGGCGGAGGCGGGTACGGCGGCGGGGGAGGGGGCTTTGGCGGTGGTGGCATGGGCCCGCCCCGTGGTGGCGGTGGCGGCTTCGGTGGCGGTGAGTGCTATTTTGTTTTGGGATGTATTTCGTGTGGCCGTGTGTGTTGATGTGCTTGTTTATTTTTTTGCGCGGGTGCCTGCGGTTGTCTTGTGTATAGCGTCATTTTTTGTGTTGTGCGTGCGTATGTTTTGTCTACGCGTGTATGTCTTGCGCGGTTATTTTGTTTTGTTTTGTGCAAGCACGCGTTTTGTCTTTGTGTGTTTTTGTGTTTTGTGGTTATTTTTGTCTTTAGTAATGATTGGTGTGGTGTGGTTGTTTTTTGCGTTTCGTCGTGTGTGGTGGCTTGGCGTTGATTAGCTTTGCCGAGTCTTATTTTTGGGGGGTTGGGAGCCTGCTGCTCCTGCTCCTTCTCGGACGTCACCGCCACGGTGCTTGGCGTTGACAAGATGTGCAGTTTTTTGTTTTTGGGGGGGGCGGGGGCGAAGGTTGGTGGGATCGGCCGTGTGCCAGCGATGTTGGTGGTTTTCAAGCCGCCCGCCCGGGTGAACCTTTCGGGCTGACCTATTCGGGCGGTTAACACACGGAAAAGGAGGGATACAGCCCGGGCGCGAAAATGGGGATGCCTCTCCATAGACGATGAATATGCCCGGAGAGTCTCGATGTCGCTTTTGTCTCCGTTCCTGCGTGGAGGAGGTGGGGGGACAAGGGGGGAGGGGGTGGGGGTCGAAGCTTTGTGCTTGGTCTGTATCGAGAAATGAGGAGAGGATGCTACGTAGGGTCGGGGATTGGGGGAGGGGGCTTGAGCTTGGTTGCTCTGGGCTCTTTCGGGAGGGGTGAGGAGAGCGTGTTGGGGGGGGAGGAGAGGAGGTGCTTGGACTTTGGTGGTTCTGGTCGTGACGTGTACGGAAAGGCGTGAGAAGTTGGTGCTGGCGCTCATTGCAAGGTTTGCTGCCAATTGGTGGACACAAGCCGCGGGGACAGAGGGTGGCAGGAGGGCAAGGACGGGAGCAGGGAAAAAGGGAGGGTTGGGAGGGCGAGAGGGAAGGAGGCCAGCGCAAGGGCTGAGGGAGGGAGGGAGGGAGAGAAGGGGGCAAGAAGGCAGGGAAAAAGGGATGGCGGCTGTCGCAGGGGCTGAGCTCGAGGGATGGGCTTTCCCGACCTTCCTTGCTACGTTCTTTTTTTCCTCTCTTGTTTTTTTCTCGCGTTCTCCTCTGCTGTTGTATGTGTTCATGTGTTTTCTTTTTTTGTCCCTTCCTGCTATTGTCCTATTTCTTATATGTCATTTCCACCTCCCCCCACCCCCGACCCCACCCAACAGCCCCCTCGGCACGACTGTGATCTTGGGCCCCAGGGAACGGAGGTGGTTCGTACCCTTTTGGGAATGAGCAACCAACCACCCGACAGGAATGAAAACTATCGTTCGCGGGAAAAAAGAGAGAAAGTACACAATGCCTGCTGCGAATCTGCTGCTTGCTCGCTAACGGGGCTTAGCTTGGCTGGACATTGCTTAGCTTGGCGGGGCAGAGCATAGCTGGGCTGGAAAGTGCTTAACTTGGATGGGCAGGGCTTAGCTTGGATGGGCAGTGCTTATCGTGGATGGGCAGTGCTTGACTTGGATGCGCAGTGCCTTTAACTGGGGTGGGCATTTATTAGCTTGGATGGGCAGTGCTTAGCTTGGATGGACGTTTCTTAGCTTGGATAAACAGTGGATGGACAGTGCGTAATCTTGGCTGGACATTGCTTAGCGTGGCTCGAGAGCCTACACTGCTGTAAGGACGCTAGGGAAGGACTCGGGGTCTACCTTTTCTGGTTGGGGGGGGGGGGGGGGGGCAGGAAGGCGCTCGGCCGGGGTTGTTCTTCCGCTGCTCGCAAGGAACCTCACGCCAAGTGGCTCAACTCTTCGGCCGCTCATGCTCTGCGGCTCTTCCTATAGGCCACTCAAAACAAAGCGTCCCAGGAAAATAATAAGCGAGGCAAAGCAAAGGCAGGGGCAAATGCAAAGGCAGGCACAGAGGCAGGCAATGAAAACGCAACCGCTGGCCTGGGCCAGAGAAGGGCGGGATTGGAGAGTGGGGGGGGGAGGGAAGGGAAAGGTGTGCGCTAAAGGCGTGCTTGTGAGGTGGAACGGAAAAGCATTCGCAGCTCTCGGCTCTCATCTCTCACACACTCTGGGAGGGGCGGGGGGGGGAAGGGGTGGTGGAATTGAGGGTTCTCTGAGAGGTTTGGAGTGCTGGATTTTCAGCGCAGGTAAAGGGGATGTGTCGGTGTGGTGTCACTGTGCCGTCGCGTTCGTTGCTTTTTGTAACTCGCCTTTGCGTACGTACTCACCCCCCTCGTCGTCGTCGTAACGCACGTACTGCCTCCGCCGTCGCTACGTACGTCCTACGCCCCCGATCGGCACGTACGTCCTACGCCCCGCGATCGTTACATGTGTCCCAGTCCCCGCGATCGTTACATGTGTCCCAGTCCCCCGGTTGGTACGTATGTCCCATGACTCTCGCACGGTGAGGGGGGGGGGTTGTTGCTTACGTACTACCCCCCCCCCCTATTCGTCGTTAGGCATGTCCCACTGGTATAGCGGAGGGCTTGTCGCTACGTACATACTCCCGCCTCGTCATTACGTACGTCCTACTCGTACGACGGGGCGATCGGCGAAAACAGACCCGCCCCCCGCCCGCGCTTTTACGTTGGCGCAAGGACTTTTGGCGTGTCCTGGAAGTACTTGAGCTGTGGTTTTGGTTTTGGTTTTCGTGGTTGTGGATGATGGTTGTGTCGATGTGTTTCCTTGTGTTGAGCCGCACCCTCTCGGCGGCGCTATCTTTGCTGTTTGCGGTCGAGAGCTCTTCTATTTCGTTTGTTCTCCTGTCCTCGTTCTTGACCGAACGAGCGGACCGCCGAACGAGCGCGCGATTGAACAGTGCCAGGCCGCCGTTGGTCTTGTGTTTAGGCCGTACTCGGGTAGATAAGATACCCGAGTGGTAGCCTGCTACCAAACCTCGTTAGTTAAGTCATGCTCGGATAGATACCGAGTTTTCCCAGAGAATATTGTACCCGACCAAACGCACTCGTGCTGAAGTTTTTGCATGGTCCAGAACTGCCGCGGTTTCTTTCTGCTTTTCGCGCTTGTTTTTTAGAGGCGTATCAGCCAACCAGCAATGGATCAGTGTACTGATGCTTCCGGGGTTGTTCCTATTAGCCTCAAACCATGATTTCAATGACGTGGACCTACTTGCCTAGTATCTAAAATGTGCCCCCGTTCCCGACTTCTTTTGCACCTTCTTCCGCCCCTCCCCCCCCCCCCGTTTTTTCTTTGCGCGTTTTGCCTCATGTTTAGGACGCCAAACGGAGTACCGGACGGTGGTCACCGGGTTGCCCCAAAGCGCAAGCTGGCAGGACCTCAAAGACCACATGCGCAAGGTGAGGAGAGGAAAGGAAAGGGGATGAGGCAATTTTCACGCGATTTTCACGGGAGGGGCGGTGGAGGATTTACGGGCGGGGGAATGGATGTGTCGTGTCGAGGTCCATTCAGGGGGGCTAGAGGTTTTTTGGAGCGAGATGAATTTTTCTCGCAAAATTCTGGGCAGTTTCTCGGGTAATTCTTGAGACGACGAAGTCGGTGCCTGGGGCGTCGGTTCCAGGCCGTGCTCGGGCACTTGATCCTTGGCGTATGTATGATACTGGATGTGCTGGATGTTCTTGTGGCCGCTTTTCTGGATCAAACCGGCGGTAAGCTGTGGTGTTGATGTTGTGATGTTGTTACAAGTGCCCCCACCACTACTGCCGCCACTGATGAATCTATGTGATCATGTCTGCAATGAACGTTGAAGTTAACGCTCTTTTATGGAATTTTATATCATGTATTTTATTTTTTGACGAAAATATAAGTATGTTCCGTTTTGGCTAGACGACACCCTTAGTGATGGTATAGTATCAGGTATAGTTTTATGTGTGCGGTAGATCTATCTGCGGTAGTATTGGTAAGCAGCCAGAGCAAGCGTTTTTTTGGCTTTCTTATGGTAAGCATAATCAAAGCAACGATGTGCTCATTTGCATATTTTAGCTATATCAATTGTAGTATGGTGCAGCATATCTATGTACTAAACGCTATACAAGATGAGTGTACGAGTATGGGTTTCATCCATGCCCATTGTACTCTATACAAGAAGTGTACCTGGTATGTGTTTTAGTTTACATTATATTTGTATGGGTTTTACAT
Source organism: Undaria pinnatifida (assembly GCA_012845835.1). Lineage (NCBI taxonomy): Eukaryota > Phaeophyceae > Laminariales > Alariaceae > Undaria > Undaria pinnatifida. Next base: position 9,976,835 of record JABAKD010000013.1, read on the forward strand.
GGCCGTACTGAAATCCCATATGATGATATTTTCATATTTTTATTATGCACACACTAAACGTCTACAAACGAAGTAAGCAACGTAACCCTAACCCTAAGTTACTCGAGTATGATGAGCAACGTATACACCAAATAAGCGTTAATCGAAGCAACCCCTTTACTTTGTTGCTTATCAACACTAACCACACTAATCTGCAGTGAGAGTTCACATCGCCGTTATTGTTGTGGAATGTCAATGTCGTATCATATCTCAAGTACAGAATGCACGGGTATTCTTCGTCCTGTACCATTTTTCATGGTTGTTTATGCGCAAGCCGGCAGTGAGTTGTGGTGTTGGTGTGTTGCGAGTGCCCCCGCCTCTGCCGCCGCCGCCGCTGGATCCACATCTGCGGTGCGCGTTGAAGTCAATATTGTTTATGGAGTGCTGTATCATGTCAAGGCTGTTTATAACATATCACACGCGCATATACCTGTATATCCTGTCAACCGTTGTTTCTTCGTATTGATTGTTTGTACGGTGGATCTATACTTGTACGTCCATATATCTGCAGCAAGTGTTTTTTTATGGAAGGCGTTATCGTATACATATTTCGTGTTACATGTACAGGATGTATGTTTCATCCTGTACCGCTGTTGGTTGCGTTTTCGCGAGCCGGCAATGAGGTGTGGTGTTGGAGTTGCAGGTGGCACTACCGCCGCCGCCACTGGCCGATGTATCTGCAGGTTTTAGTCTTTGAGTTCGAGTGACCCCGTTTTTTTATGGATTGCTGTACGCACGCACACATACGTTTTTTCCGTTTTGTACACCAAGTACATACTGGTATACCATTTTTGTTTGTGTATATTAGTAGTACGAAACGGTTGTTTATGTGTTTGATATGCGTCAAGTGTGGTTTGTGATGGCTTTTCTGGAGCAAGCCGGCAGTTAGGTGTGGCGATTTGGTTGGTTTTTCTCGCGTTTGGTCATCGCCATGACCTAGTAACAGGCAGTGTGTGTTCTGCACGTTAAACTGATATTTCCATCCATCTACACACAACGAGTGTCCGTGCCGATGCCTCCTGTTAATAGAGACGAGCTCTCGTGTGGTCACAAACTACGAGACAGAGACACTACATTGCAAATGCGGCAAGGTGATTTGGCCATGCAACGAACCGCAGTAAACACGCGGGCAAGAAAAAAATATGCAAGTTATCACACCGGACTATTTGCAACAAAAAGGACGAAAAGAGAAAAAAAAAGAACATTAAAAAAAAGGAAAAAACAAAAGGAAAAAATCAGTGCAAGCTGATGGTCACAAACAAGACAGGCGCCAATAAGTCTGAAGTGGATGATCATCCCGTGAGAATGATGTGATGTGTCGCGGTGGGTCTATCCGCAGTTTAGCGTTGAAGCCAACGTATTTTTTTTCCTGGCTGTACTTTCATGCCGTACAATATGTGCGAGGTATGTTCTATGTTGTTATTTTCCTTCGGCAATGGTTGTTTTCCCGTTGCCAATGGTTGTTTTCGGGTAATCATGGTTGTCGTACCGCCAACGATGGTTGCCTGTACGTACGATCTATTAGAAATGGCTGTGCTGGTTCTGTGTTAACCTGGTATCACCCTGTTGGGACTTGAGAATGAAAAATGACCAATAAAAATAAATGACATGTCAGGCCATTTCTTCCACAGTCGGACTCTTGCCAGTCGAAAACAGCCCTTTTCGACTGGATTTTTCGACTGGATTATCCTGGCCCTTCTTATTATGGTCAGTCGAGTCGATTTTATAGCTTTTGTGTTCTTCCTAGCGGCGGATAGTGTGAGGAGTACTGCTGTATATGGCAGTCGAAAATCGGTTGGTAGCGCTGTGCTTCGCGCGATATCCGCGAGCAACGCGCTTTGCGCGCGACGAACTTTCGTCCAAGCGGGTTGGTGGCGTTGGGCTTAGTCGAAAGCCGCCTAAGCTACGTTCGTGGCGTTGCACTCAGCCGAGAGCCGCTAAAGCTACAGCAAAAATGACCGTTGTTGGCAAACTGGTATGGATACCGCGGGCTGCTGCTTGTGTCGTGTGATACACGCTGCTGGCGAGAGCGGAGCTAGGAATGCGCTACGCTGACTTGCGGCTAGAAGCAACAGCAGTGATAGCCAAGCCAGAATTGGCGCTGTTGTATGATACTGCTGTGTGGTACCTGTTATGGGTGTGTGAGCGTGTGGGTGTGTGGGGACGAGCGATGCGATGGGTTGAAAAAACACGTAACAAAAAAATCGACTGAGTGGCTGGTAAAAAAGTTGAGTCAAAAACGCTCTTTTTCGACTACGTGAGAAAGCCCGATTTGGGCTTCAGTCGAAAAAGGCCGTTTTCGATTGACAAATCCGACTGTGTAAGAAATGGCCTTAGCGTTGACTAGCGTTGACCACACCATGTAACGCGAGCTGCTAGGTTAAGGGATGGTGCTTTTCATGCCGATCTTCAATGTAAGGACGTAAGCAATACAAGCGTAGCATGCACTGCCTTATCGCGTCCCCCTTCTTCACAGTTAACCTTTTGACCACTGCGCTGTACTGATTCGAAGATCTCACTCTATTTCCAAATAAATTATTCCCAGAACGGGAGTGCAGTCCTAAAGGTGTTACGAATGAATTACCACGCCCCCCCCCCCCCCCGCTCACATCAGTCGCCGTGACCCCACGTGGTGATTACTATTGGCAGGGTGTTTGATTATTAACTATTAATAGTAGCGTGTTTTCGGGAACCAACATTGGTCGGGTAGGAAAATGTATGATGATGGTATTGGAACCGACGAACTTCATGACAGCCCAAGCCCAACTCAACCCACGAAAAAAACGGCTGAAATCTGCAAAATGGCTAAAAACGGCCAAAATGGCTTCCTTTTTTGTTATCATCCGGCGGACGGGGAAAAATAAGGCTTCATCACGCTCCCACGTATTTTCATACACGTCGTGTGTCAATTTAACTCATATTGCATATTCGCAACCCAGCGCTAGCTGGCGTGTCCTTCAGTTTCCGTGGTAACGACAGCGGGAGCTGTCCCTACCGGCGGTCCCCGTTACAGCTTCAGCAGCGCAAGCTGCCGTGGCCTTTTGAGTTTTGACCCACAGCAGTCCTGGTAAGGTCCACCAAAGATCGTTGGTCGGGATATCTCCAACCAACAATTTTCACCGAAAATTGAGCAACACCCACCCAATCAGGTTTTTGGATGTTTTACGGTTTCATTTATGTTGTTCCAGCCTACGCATCGGGTTTGGTATTGAATAATCGCGAACAAGCTGTTAGTGTAGTGCCAGCCGTGACCGCTACGGTTTCAGTTGCCATGGCCGTCAATCTCCCGACTACTCGCGATTTTTTTCTTCCACCTTTTTTTTTGTTAGTTTTTCCCCTTTTTTTTCTTTTTTTCCGTTTTGTATGTTATTTTATTTTGTCATTATATTAGTTATTTTTCAGACTAAACAGATCGATTATTTAGTATCAGTTTTTTCTTAATCGCAATCTTTTTTTCTAGTTGTACGTTTTTTCGCTGTTTTGTTGTTAAGGAATATTTTTGTTAATTTGTATTTGGCTGTTATTTTTGGTCCTCGGCGTTCGCTTTCCGCGCATAGGCCGGAGATGTGAACTACGCGGACGTGGACCACAGGGGCGGAGGCGTTGTGCACTTCAGCAACAGGGAAGGCATGGAGTACGCTCTCCGTAAACTTGATGGCTCGGAGTTCTCCAACAGATACGACAACGCTTACATTCAGGTTGGTTTTATGTTCGCGTGCTCTTCACGTTTTGGTTGGGGGGGGGTACGATTTTTAGAGAGAGGTGTGTCAAACCAAGTAGGCCTCCCTTGAAACGTTGTTTGTCTTGAATCGAAATGCATTTTCGTGTAGGTTGTCGTATGCCGGTGCCAAGCCAGTGTACCTCTTGTAAACCCCTTGATAGAGCCCCCAAGTTCCTCTCTATACTAAATTGAAGTATTTTTCCCCCGAAACGGGGTTCCAGTTGTGAAGGCGTTAAGGTCGGTGTTTATCTTGAACCGAGCTCTGTTAATCGTACCCCCCCCCTTGTAAACCGGTATTATTTGTACCTATCGGCAGTTTGCACGTCCCGTGTCCGAGTCTATTATTGGTCCATCATAGAGTGATACAAGCTCTATGGCCACAAAGTACAGGTGGGGTGTCTGATACCCCGCTTTAGCCAGATTTCGAGCCCGCTTGACCTCCTCTCTCGCAACCTGAAATTGACTTTTAATAGTAGTATACAGTTTCCTGTTCTCTCTTCGTTTTGCTCGTGCCGTCTATGTATTGTCTTAGCACTTTTATTTCTCTTTTTCCCTCTCGGTAGACCTAACTCAAATCGATACAGTACGGGCACTCAGCAGGCTCTTCTCCCCCCCTCCCCACTACGGTACGCGCCTTCATTTTTTAGGTTAATTCAGCACTTTTCTTTTCTTCGACTCGCGTCGTCGAATTGTGCTTGCTAGGTTTGTAAGAGTATAGTGTGTTGGGAACTTACACCATTTGGCCCAGTTTTTGACGCCGCTTTTGACCCCGCTTGATACAGCTTTTAAACCGGTTTTTGTCCCCGCTTGATGTCCCAGGCGCTACCTCACCACATAGCCTACAAACTAAACTACAGTGTAGCTGGTGTAAATTAATAAGCAGCGCATAGTTGACCACGCTTCGGACCTCGCTTACCACAGCTCTTGACACAAGTTTTTTCAACTTTATTTTGGCCCTTATTTTTGACCCCGGTTGACCCAACGATTCGACCCCGCTTTTGACCTCGCTTTCAACCTCTGCAGGTGCTACCTCACCGCATGCAGTGGTTCCTCGCCGCACACAGCCTACAAATACAGAGTAAAATCAAACCTAAGCATAACATTGTTTGGGCTGGTTGGTGTTAACTAGCGCGGTGGCTCGTCGCTTTTTCTCTAGTTTTGAAGAGTTTTGTTGTGTTACCGTAGGAACGCCCGAGTTCCCGCTTTTTGCTTGCGCCACCCCGGGATTTTCATGCCACCTACGTAACGACGGCGAACTTTGTACACTGAACTAACCTATAAACAACCTGTGTAGTACCTTGACTCCACCTTTGGCCCTCGCTTTGGCCCTCGCTTTGGTTCAACTTTTGACCCCTTTTTTTGTACCCCGCTGTTGACCCCGCTTTCAACCTCTGCAGGTGCTACCTCACCGCGACAGCGTCCGCCAGCAGAGCCGCAGCCTATCCAGGAGCCGTTCCCCCCCCCGCCGGGAGCGTGAGCGCCGCAGATCCAGGTCCCGCTCCCCTCCCCCCCGCGACTCCTACCGCGGGAGGTCTCGCTCCCGGTAATGGCCTGAGCTGATGCATGCATCACCATGATGGCGGGAAGGGAGGAGGAATGGGGCGAGAATGGACGCGCTTGGCGAATTGTCATGGCAGTGGAGACGGGGGGAGGGGAGGGCGGAGGAGCGGGAAGAAGGGAGCGGGGCAGTAGCAGCAGTAGGACGTTCGGAATGGAGGCGAAGAAGTGGAGGTTTTGGCGTCGAAGCCCCGGCGTGTGGAATTTGCATGGAAAGCACTTCTCGGCCAGCTTCTCGGCCAGTCCCGTGACTGTAGCTGGCTGTAGCTGTAGCTTGTAGCTAAGTCCATCGCTTCGTTCTATTTTCGATGGACACGAGCAAAGTGGTGGAGGCGGGAGGGGGGGGGGGGGGGGGGGGAGGGGGGGGGGGAGTAACTGTAGCTTCTTTTCTTCGATGGAAACGGGCGAGGAGAGGGGGGGGTGGAGGGGGGGGGCGTTGTGGGCGGAGGGAGAGGGAGAAAGAAGGTCCGAACGTCGACGGCAAAAAAGTAGCAGCAGTAGCACCGCTCGCTGATTTTGGCTGCGAGCTTGTTTGTTGTAGGTTGGAGATATTCCGATGTAGCAGCGGGAGGCGAGGAGGGGATTGCGAAGCTTTTCAGGGCTTGGAATAGGGCGTTGTCTTGTACAGGGTTGCAACCCTACAACGAGCGAAAATAAGAGTTTTGGGGTCTCTCGTGGGTTTGGAATGAGGCGTTATGTCATACGGGGATGCAAACCCATTATTGGGAGAAAATAGGGTTGTTTGTGCAGCGTTCCGCGCTTTGTAGCGGGCAGGGGACATCGTGGACACATCCCGGGTTTCATGATGGCTTTGCTCCGGGTGGTCATGCACGGCTGTAGACCATGGGTTTTTCTAGTGGTTGGATGTTTAGCGAGTGGAGAGCGAGAAAGCAAAAGTGTCCATGATGCCGCGTGGTGTAGTAGGTATGCTTCCGGCTTTGATGCCGGCACGGTAGAAAATGCGTCCGGTTTTTCTCCCGCGGGTTCTAGTTGTACCTTTTGAACGAGACGGGGGCGAGAGTTTCTTCCATTTGAGTCGGTTCAGTTCGACTCGGATCGTTTCGTTCTTGTTCGGTTTTGTTTGATGCGGTTGAGTTCGGTTCGGTTCGATTCGGTTGAGCTCTGTTTGGTTCGATTCGTTTTCTCGTACGACCGCGGTTAATGCCTTCTGACGCCTCCGGCATTAATCGCCACCAGCCCCAATTGCCGTGCTGGCTCGATAGCAGTTGCAACAGCGTACCAGGTATAGTATTAGGAGTATATGAGGGTGTTTGGCGCGAGGAGCTGGTGTAGTGAGCCGGGCCTGTTAATTTTCGGAGATGCAGCAAAAGGGGCATAATATTAATTAAAAACATTACATAAATGGAGCCTGTTTTGTTTTTCCAAAGAGCAACCAAAGAAGTAACACGGAAAGGAGCAAACAACGGTGATGACGTCATACGTATCATATTATAGGAAAACCTGCTATTTTTCTTAAATGCAAGCAAAAAATGACGTGGAGAGGAGCAAACAACGATGGTGACGTAAAACTTGTCATACACTACATAGGAGCATGCATGTGTTACATCAAGTAGCAAACGAAATGTAAGGTGGAAAAAAAAGCTCGTATTAATAGGAGCGATACAATGATGACCATAAAATACGCAGTTCCGTCTAAATACTAAAATGCGAGCAAGGGATTACATTTAAAACCAACAACGCAGCTTGCAAAGATGAGTATTGACCCTGAATTCGTCGAAGTCACAGATCTGACGGCCTTGAAATATTTTTATGAAATAATACCAGGTATATCCCCGGAGTGGGTGACCGAGCGAGTAGTGTTTACCAGGGCTATGCACGGGTCGCGAGTCGGGTCGGATCAGGAGGCTTTCAAAATCTTGTAGATCAAGTCGGGTTGAGTCAGGAAGTGTTCGAAATCTCACGGGTAATGTCGGGTCGGGTGGAGTCACCCTTACTCGGCCCGACCCGCGAGAAGCGACCCGGCCCTTGAAAACAAAAACTGGTGTTTACTCACGATCTGACCCAGCTTCGACAAAGTGGTTACAAGTTGACCATGTATGAATATACACCAGGTATAATACCACGTACTCGTTATTGAATGGTGTGAACACACAAACCCCGCAGCACATACATTTTCATTCGACGGTTGATAGTACTGGCATGCATACTGCTCCGTATTACGTATTCGTTGAATGGTTGATGTTTATTAATAATTAAAAGCTCATACTTCCCCATTGCATCTTCATCGAATGGTTGATCATACGCACTCACTCGCCCCCCATTACGCCTTAATATCGATTCAATGGTTGATGACGTGTCTCCCCCATGACTACGTCCTCGCCACGTCTTAATCCAATGAATGGCTGGTATGATAGTCCACACGTCCACACCCCCTGTGCTTTCAGTACGATCTGCGATGCGATATCTCTCATGATCTTCCCTCTCCCAGAAGAAATTAAATCAAGTGCGTTGGCTTCATCGCGACTACAACCCTGACCAAATCACCAATCAACGTAGGGAGGGTCTCCTTCGCTTCGTGCACAGCAGTACTGGTATCAGTTAGTGTGTCCCAACCATTTTATTCGATGCCTGGTAACCTCTACCAGGTACTATTTATTACTCCGTATGTCACGCAGCAAGTATTCGGACGGACGGACATATACATAAATACGTACTTTTTCGCCACAGAGAACCTCTGAGTCAGTAGAATCGGGAAATAAATATAGTCCTCGCTAACTATTCATTCAATATTATTATCTGAAATCCACGCGAAAATATTAACTCCGGTATTATATATTATTATAACAATAAAAATACGCTCCAGCTGTGTGTGATACTCCGATCGCGCGTATTACGGGGTGTGTGTCCTTCAGTAAGGATACAGCTCGGCGACTCCCCTCGGAACTTTTTTTTCCTTTTTTTTTCTTCACACTTTTACTTTCCAGCTTCTGGACAAGCCGTGGTCACAGGTGCCGCTCCTTCTTCCCCCCGGTGATTGCCTTCAATTTTTATCGCGTATAGGGTTCAGCAATCCCACTGCTCGTCGATTTTTCATCGAGTGTTGCTAACTCAGGCTCTCGCGCTTTCCGCAAGCCAACTTGTGCACAAGAAAATTTCCCCACGAATTTATACGAGTACGCACCCGGGGCGATTCGAACTCACGAAACTGACCTATACCAGGCTCGAGGATAACCTCATACGCCACCGAGGCTACTTACAGCAGTGCAGCTTGTACCTGGCTGGGTCAACGGGGTGATGCTAATCAATCTGTGCGCGGAGACTACAAAAACCGTTTCTGAGGGGGACAAATCACACAGCTGTGGAAAGAAAAGGCATCAGTTTATCATGTATATCCTGTAAATCGTACAACCGGTGAGGGGAGGGCGGAGATTTTTTTGAGGCGTGGGGGCCGGGGGCGGGGGGGGGCGGGGTAGTAGAAGGGGGGGGGGGGGGGAACTAAATCTATGCAGCAGCTATAAACTCTTAAAGAGGATAAATCTGACGATTGTGGGAGGAACGCATCAGATTATAATGTATATGCTGTAAATCGTACAACCGGTGAGGAGAGGGGGGGGGGGGGCGAAAGGGGGGGGGGGGGGGGGGGGGGCGAAGGGGAGGGGAAGGGGGGGGGAAGGGAGAAGGGCGGGGGGGGGAAGGGGGAAGGAGGATTTTTATCCGCTTTAGATCGCATAAATGTATACCTGGTAGGAACTTACTATACGCATGGTGCTAGGTCTAGGCGATGGTGCGGGTGGTGAGGAAGGAGGGGGCGTAGGGGGGGGGGGGGGTGGCGATGGTGGCGGGGAACGGAGGTGGATGATAGCAAATATTCTACCTGCGTGTTACATGCAGATATCCAATATTTCGAAGATAAACTATGAAGTGGAAGGGAGGCAAATTATTACGTGAGGTTGGCTTTTCTTTGATGCTATCTATACGAGTAGTGCTTTCTGGTTGTCGCATAAGATAATACGAGTACTACTACCGCAGGCACTTATTAAAACTAACTGTGGTACACAATGTTTGATGGCTTCGTGCGGTGTATTATTATACATGGACCAAGCAGTTGTCCGTAAGATATAATGTTCCAATCTATATTATAAAAATTAAAATACACTCCAGCTGTGAGATCGAAGATTTCGTCGAAACTCATCTTTGCAAGCTGTGTGTGATACTCCGATCGCGCGCATTACGAGTTGTGTGTCCTCATTAAGGATATAGGTCGGCGACTCCCCTTACAACTACAGTGTAGCTATCAGGGTCAACAGGATGATTTTAGTCAGTCTGTGCGCGGAAACTATAAAACCCGTTTCTGAGGGGGACAAAATCTGACAGCTGTGAAGGGAAAGGGGGGCCTGGTTTTGATCAAAAGCGAGCGGGTTTGGAGGGGGGCGGGGGGGGGGGGGGGAAAGGGGCAATTTGTGCATGTAAGCTATAAATCCTTTCGAGGGGATAAATCTGACGGTTTTGGCACCAGTATATTATTGGGGGCGGGGGGGGGGGGGGGCAGCTCAATATGTGCCTGGAAACTATACATTATTTTGAGGGGATAAATGTGACATTTTTGGAAATAATACATCAGTTTATCATGTATATCCTGGGGTAAGTCGTACAATCAGTGAGTAAAGAGAGGGTGGAGTGTTCGAGGGGGTGGGTATATACCATGTATCACCATGACGATGAATTATATATTATACCAGAGGTACTATAAAGCTTTTTGGTTATTACCGGTGTTCTTTTTTATTAAATACGGTTTGCAGTGTTTGATGCAGTAAACGAATCGGCCGGACGGTGTTAAGAGAGGGTCTTAGTCCGTTTGACCACTTGCAAAATGTTAACCAATTGCCTACCCAAACTAAGCCTTATAACAAAGAACGGACACATCCATCTCTGCACTTTCCTTCACAAAGAACCTCACTCAGCAGAAAACTGAGGAAATGTGGCACCGAATTTGATGAGCGCTGGGGTGCCCGATTTTTAACTCTTTTAGCACCGCACTCCCGACATCGGGACAAAGCACTTGGAGTTAGACTAGAAAAATCTTTAGGAGTTGGAAAGGGGTTACGAGGTCCTAGGAACAGGCCATTGTTATTGTTATGGTATTCCCCTGGGAGCCTAACAAGGCGTAAGATATGGGATACGGCGGAATTGAACGCTATTCAGTTCGTCCGTGGAGTGTGTGGAACTAATACAAGAGCTTATCTAGTACAGGTGAGTGACCAACGTGGAACCTGCCTAGTAGAGAAACCTGCGAAGGGTGACCTGTGTCTGTAACAGCCCCTGAACTTATTATGCATGGCGTCGTCGGCAGGACGGCGCAGAAACCAAACACATAGACACCGTCAAGTGCAAATACGTCAATATTGACACTCGCAAGATGGCGCCCGTCACATCCTTGCCCCCCACAAACCCCAACCAGGCTCTCGCCGCCCAACAACTGATGCGCTCAGTCAAGGAAGCCCAAACCGACATCCTCATGATTTGCGATTCGCGCTGCAGAAGAGACGGCCTAAAACCCCCGGTTTGGATCCCCGGGTGGGAACGCACCCTCCACCGAGCTGTCGTTTGAGGTTTTTCGCTGTAGCATTCCCCTGAGGCTTCGAAGCCTCGCAAGGTAGAGGTGTGGGAGTACGTTGTGAAGAGCCGCATCTTCGAGTCATGTTCTAGTCTAAGACCGTGGAACCGGTGCTTTCCCGAATCTTCCATATTTCTGCATATATATACGGCTCATCAGGGTGGGCTGGTGTTATGGTATTCCCCTGGGAGCCTAACAAGGCGTCATATATGGGATACGGCTGGATATAAAAGTGTTTCACATGCCTTGAAGGTATGTATGTGCGTATAGGAAAAAGGGGATGATGCTTTCGCCTCGCGGAATTGGACGCTATTCAGTTCGTCCGTGGCGTGTGTGGAACTATTAGTAATTCAAGAGATTATCTAGTGCAAGTGAGTGACCAACGTGGAACCTGCCTAGTAGAGAGTCCTGCAAAGGGCGGCCTGTGTCTGTAACAGCCCCTTAGTCTTATTACATATTGCTCTTATCCCCGTGCCGTTCTTGTATCAGATTGGATATACTAGATCTAAGACTGTACCTGGTAGGTTCTATTTAGTACACAGGCGTCACAACCATACAGCTTTCAGTAGGTATAGTATTGATCTAGGTGTCAAAAGACGTGTCAAGCCAATTTGGCAGCTTTTAAATTCCGTTTTCTCTTATCATATAAATCGGATACCGCACTGTAGTACTTTAAAATGTAGCGCTCAGCGCGGAGAATGATTGCTTATTCAACACCAGTCTGATCGCAAGTGTAAGGGACAAACTGGTACCGGTATTTGTTAGAGAAAGCTATATACATAGACTAAACAGTCAGAACTCGGTTTCTTGCCTTGGTAGCCCGTAGTTTCTTGCTGGATCGTGAGCTACAATTTGATTTGTACCCTTCGTGAGGAGCGCGATCTTGATGACGACAAAAAATGTGGGCATCGATCATGCCATTGGTTAGCTTCTCAGCTGACGTATAATACGACGTACTATAATATCATTCTTAATACCTGATACCTGGTACTACTACTACTACTACTGCTGTTTTCGAAAAAAAAGTTACGATACGAGAAAACATACAGAACAAGCACGGCCGGCCAGCACATCACGCAGCTTCCAAAAGTTGAGAGTATCTCGAGCACTCAATCAACCGGTTGCACCCACAGCTCTCAGGTAGCACTTATCGTAATGACGTAAAACGTGAGATGATAATAACGTTTTTTTTCACACACGAAAGCGGTCCCCGGGGCTACAGCCCATCCATGCCTGAAGACCACGGCGAGACCACTTATGATAAAACGATTTCGAAAGCTTCAGCTAAAAGGGGCTCGTAAAACTTCCTCGTCGAAATGTGTCGCGATGTTGTTACGCAATGACAACAAGTAAGTCGTATTGTAGTAGAGGGTTAGATGTTATACAAGTATGCCCCCCGCTCGCCCTCGTGTACAAGAATAATAGAGCCAGTTGGAGATTTACAGCCAAGATCGGGAATAGCCCCCATCCCCCGTTTTTCGACGTTTTCCGAAGTATTTGTTAACCGATTATTTTTTTCCCATCTATGTGATAATCTACCCCCCATTGCGCGGGCGCAATAAACTAAAGCGCCACTGGGGGCGTCGTTGACTGAAGCGTCCCCGGGGGCATTTATAATGTCCCCATTTTTTTCTTTTTCTTTTTGTCTCCCTCGAGGCGGAGCAGAATGCTTTTTTTTTGGCAGAGCGCCTCTTCTTTGTGGCTGCACGGTGCACGTGAAATATGTTGTGTTGTTTTTGTTGTTACCGCGATTGTCATCCTGCAAGCAAGCGTCGCTTTTCGAACCGGACACTCTTAATTTGAATTTTCCGCCACATCTCTGTAGAGAACCCCCCAGTAAACGGGGGAATGGTGTGGGGATGAAATTGTGAACGTTTTTCAAGGGGACAGTTAACACCTACGTCGGGGGGGATTGAAGACATAGTTCTATTTCCTCATCCGAAGGAGACGATTAAGCGGGCAGGAGGCATATTATACGAGGGAGCTAGACTTTTGTGCATGGGTTTCCTTTCGTGCTCCTGAGGCTTTCTTCTTTCGGGAATGTTGTGAGTGATCCACGTTGAAAGTCACACTGCACATTGTCGATTGGCAAGCATAACAATAAAGCATAAGCATAACAATACTAATAACAATATATACATGCGGACTACTGTTGTAAGGCTTAGTTTGGGTAGGCCATTGGTTAAACTTTCGCAAGTGGTCAAGGGGACTAATACCCTCTAACTCCTTAACAAATGGCGTCGTCGACAGGCCATGGGTGTTGGGGTCGTGGGTTCGAATCCCACCATCCACTAATAATAAACCTTTACGACTTTCCTCAAATCGAACTTGAAAAATACTCTCCCCGGTATACCCAGGAAATGGAACCGCTTGGACATTGACAGGTCCACCCGTATATCCGGCCGGCCTGCTTTCCCGCGGTTTCAGGAGGGGAGAGTGTTACAAGGCTTAGTTTGGGTAGGCTATTGGATAATCTTTTGCAAGTAGGTGGTCAAACGGACTATTAATAATACCCCACTAGTTCCCCACACTGTGGTAGTAGGTTCCCAGTTCATTGTTACTAAAATAATGTTCACTTCTGCGTCTATGCGCGAGTCTCGTTTTCGCCTATCTCGCTCTACGAGTAAGCAGTTTGTTTATGAGGGTGTGTGTGGAATGTATCAACTGATACCCTGTACACTGTCTAATAGTATTTTAATTCAGGATTTCGAAGGAGACGACATGCAGAAATAATATTTTGGGCGCCGGTCACACTCGGTTGTTGTGCGGCACTGCTTATTTATCGGGGGAAAAAATACTAAGAGGCGCAAATACCCAGCAGTCCAGCAGCACCAACAACAGCATTCGTTCGTGTCATTTCTTTCTGTGTGAAAAAAGCGAATCGATCAGTATCATACAAGATTCCATGCGGATCAAGGCTACGGCCATGGTACGTAGTGTATAGATAGCCCTGGTCGTGACCGAGAGATCAGCGTGATCAAGCGGAGCTAATTCAAATCCCCGTCGGGATGATCATACCACCCGCGGACATGGTAGTATTCATAACTTTTTTCAAGCAATACAACCTACCCTTTTCTCCAGTTCAACTTGCGGCAGCTGTATTTGCCAACGACAGCATCAGCTTCTCTCCTTCTAAACTTGCCTTCTCTCTCCTCCCTGCCCCCTCACCCCCCCCCCCCCCCCCCCCCCCCCCCGCCCCCGCTTGCTCTGAACTTGCTTCTAATATCCCTTTTATTACCCATAAACATAGTGACCAATAAAACGACGATTCTGAGTGCCCAGCGATCCTCCAAGTGTCAGTTAACCCCTTTCGTGCTTAAGCGGGAGCAAAATGTCGAAACAAAACCGACGACTACAGCATCGATTACACAGCATCAATTATAGCGTCGATTACAGCATCATCGTCGCGACCGGCAACATGCGTACTTGTGATAGGGTGCCACTAAGTATTTTTTCTCAGGCACCTCCCATCTGAGGAGGTCCGCACGAGTCGTTGTACGGTACTTGTAGCTCCCTCCGCTCCAACGTTTCTTGGAAAAAATCGCCTGTCTTGAAGCCAGCTCCCGACCGTACCTCCTCTTGGAATTCGCTGCCCCTTGCCACCCCGACGTCATCGTTCGATAGTCCTTCCTTTGAAAACAAGATATTAGGTGAAAATCTATTTGTTATCGCATCCTTCCTCGTGTCGAGCAGCTCCATGAAACTTTCGTTAAAGAAAAACTCGCTGTTTTTGTTTTTGTTTTGGGGGGGGGGGTCGTACTCATTTGTTGCTTGCCTTTGTCATTTGACCATTGACCACGCACTCCTTTCGAGACGGAGCACCGCTCCTACTCCTAATAGACACCTCCAACATTTGGGCGCTTATTACGCTTCTTCCATATACTACGTAAAAACTGTTTGCTTATCGTATCACCGTCCTGTTTCGCCGTCTGCGGCCACCATCTATCTCCGAGGATAGCGATCGTTTCTCGCTACTGTCTAGTCTACCAAACTCTTCACATGCGTCTAATTTCCTCATCTCCTCCTCTAACGCGTCCCGTTCCTCCTTGCATATGGTTTCGGGGGGGGGGCATCGTAGAATAAGCCATGCCTCACGCAAAACCTAACGTGGACTCCAAAAAAAAGTCCAACCCGAGATGGACGATGCCACGGCCAACGGTACAGAGGGTAGATGGGTAGAGGGTAGAGGGTACATCAAAACTAAATACACGAGAAACAAACGCCCAACGACATGGGGTAGTGTGCTTGGTTTCATTGAGAAGCTGCCCCGTCAGTCGTAAACGTTTCTCGACCAAAAGCTGAACCTAGATTCGGCCCAATTACATGTGTCTTGGGTTGTGGTTGTTAGAGATAAACCTTAAACACCGTAGTAGCAGCAGCAGTAGTAGTAGTAGTAGTAGCAGTAGCAGCAGTAGTAGTAGTAGCAGTAGCAGTAGTAGTAGTAGTAGTAGTAGTAGTAGTAGTAGTAGTAGTAGTAGTAGTAGTAGTAGTAGTAGTAGTAGTAGTAGTAGCAGTAGCAGTAGTAGTAGTAGTAGTAGTAGTAGTAGCAGTAGTAGTAGTAGTAGTAGTAGTAGTAGCAGTAGTAGTAGTAGTAGTAGTAGCAGTAGCAGTAGTAGTAGTAGTTTCAGTAGTAGTAGTAGTAGTAGTAGTAGTAGTAGTAGTAGTAGTAGTAGAAATAGTAGTAGTAGTAGTAGTAGTAGTAGTAGTAGTAGTAGTAGTAGTAGTAGCAGTAGTATATTATACTGGCAGCAGCAATAATAATGACATTCTGGCAGCTCTTCTTGCGATCCAATCTCACTGCCTAGGGTGAAAAATGCCGCCCCGTGAGCGTGGGGATGACTTCGAGGCGGCTTATTGCGGCCAGAACCATGCAGCAGTGGCGACCACGGCTGGAGGAGGTCAACCACGAAGCGAGACAGTTTGGAGTCGGAGTACGAGGGGGGGTGGAACAGGTAGCGCTACGCGCAAGGGTACATCACGAGGCAAGAAACTGGCTGATTCTCACGGATTGCTTCAACGCATTCAACACAGTGAAGTGGACTGCTATGCCAGCGGAGGCAGCCACTTGCGAGCCGGCGCTTACACCGTTCGTGGCAAAATGTTACGGCGAGATGTCTGCGCCCGTGTTTTTTCAGATGGAATCGGGAGAAAGGCGGAAGATCGACTGCTCCGGTGGGGTGGAACAAGGGGCAGGCGTTGTTCTGCATGCCGCCCCTGCCGGTGCTGAAGTGGACACGGGCGGAGTTTTGAGCCAAGAGATATAGAATCATTCGCCTACCTAGATGATATTAGCATCGGAACGATGGAAATCACGCCCAATACTGTGGAAGTTGTACCCTTCCTCCAGCGCGAGCTGTCCAACATCGGCATTGCGATCAACCCGGGCAAAACGGTTGCCCTGCCCCCGAAGGGGCACGCACCCACGTCGGAACAAATCGCCCTTCTTGAAGGCATTGGTGTCAGCATCGCCGAACGTGGAGCGGGGTTAAGGTGGTTGGGGTGCCCGTCGGCACAGATGAGTGCGCGAGGGAGAGCGCAATGGAGATAGTCCGAAACGGGAGAGCGGAACAACTCGCGCGGATGTTGTCGCGCATGCCGGATAAGCAATCAACCAGCCTGATTGCCACCGGCTCTATGGTTCAACGGACCTCCTACCTTGAACGCGTGATGGACCCAGAACTATCGCTGGCTGCGTGCCAAGAAACAGATGGCAACGCCTTGTGGATGCTGGAGAAACTGCTCGATCTCCCGGGGGCAGCAGAAGAATCGCCGTTCTTCGCGGACGGGTGCCCAACGAACATGTTGACCCTTCAACCCTATCAACAGGCGCAGGCGAGCCTGTCCACGGTGGCCGGAGGGTATGGGCTGTCGTCGGCTGAAGCCCTGAGGATGTCAGCATCCGTTGGAAGCTTGGTGGCGACGGTGCCAGAGGTGCTTGCTGATCTGTCCGGCGCAATAGGGAACAAAGCCCGGAGGGAGCTGCCCGAATCTGACCTCGTGCGGCGCATCTGGAACCGCGTAGGGACCTCCGCGATGTGCATGGGGTTTCAGAGGAGGCCATGGCGAACGTCGTGCCGGAGAGCTTGCGGGACAGAGCCTTTAGAGCAGAAGAGCAAGGTGCCTGAGGGCAATCAGTTGCAGATATGCTGCCTGCACACGACGCCGAAACTATCAGATCCAGCGAAGCGCAGCATAGCCTGGGTATACTGGTAAACCGAGTACATTATGAGAGGTACGTCTCTTCGCTGGACCAGCTCCCCGAGACGAGGCCCTAGCGAGACACAGGCGACTCTCGAGGCGAGAAGGAGACGCGAGACTTGGCCAAGGCCCGGAAACGGAGTCAATCGGGATCAGGGGCTGCCGCCTTCCTAAGGGCGAGGCCTCTAGACTCGGCTAGAACCATCCCTGCATCAGAGTTCGTGACTGCGGGGAAGAGACTTTTGGGGATAAAGGAATTCCTGGCGGGGAATCGCCCATGCTGCGGTGAAGCGGGGGTTAATACGCGGCATGCACGACTGTTTCACCGATCGGGCGCGCAGGTGAACCAGCACCAACCCCTTGTGCACGCGCTCTCCCGCGTTCTTAAGAGCATGTCAAATTGTCACCAAGTGAAGAGCGGGACCCCGTTCCACGCAGACAGGGATTTGCGAATGGACATCGTTATCGAGGCGGGTGGCCTTCGAGATGCTACGGCACCAGAGTATCGCGACAAATCGATACTCCTCGACGTCACGTATGCGGACCCACAAGCGGGGGTCCACATGCGGGAAGGCGGCACGGATCAAAACGGATCAGCGGCTTCCACTTCCGAAGCGCGCAAATGCAATCACTACGCTCGTCCGAGACAGGTGTCCTTCGACGAGCGCAGCTGCAAACTCGCCACCCTCGCGGTGGAAACCTTTGGGCGCCTCGGTAAAGAAGGCAGCGACCTGACCGATCAGGTGGCGACGAGCATCGTTGGAGGGACGGACGCATCGTCCCCAGCGCGGAAAGGCGTGTGCAAGGAGCGCTTATTCCAAATAATCTTTGTGGCCACTCAGGTCGCGATTTCGCGCCGAGTTCATCGATATGGGCTATTTCTCAGGGATCGTCTGGTCGCGAGGGGAAGGGAGGAAGAAGCGGGAGGACTACGGCCACTGGCGTGGGGTGGTAATGTTGATGAGAATTAAGATAGACTAATAGCTAAAACATACCTGGTATACAGATAGGGAAAGGAAACAGTAGATAAAAGGAGAAGATGTGGGGAAAGGAAATTGGGAAATGGTTGGCGGAAGAAGCTGCTTTATGGTGCGATCATTCGACTTCATAGGTACTACTGCTGCTTTACGGAAGGATATTCGATTTACATCGGAACGGCATCTACGCTATATTGTCGGAGGGCAAAAAATATAACAATATACATAAAGTAACGGGGACGAACAAATCTGGGGGGAAAAGAAACGGCGGGGGGGGGGGGGGGGGGGGGGGGGGGGGGGGGGGCACAAACAACAAGCAAAAACGGACAATAAAAATGCAATCTCTAGATGTGAATAAGTAAAAAAATACCCCGAGCGACCCAGGCTACGGTAGGGGGGTCCCTTTTTGGGCCTTTTATTTCAGTGGCTAGGGGTCACTCGCGCGAGTAACCCCTTTGTTCCTATGCAATCTTACGTTTTCTTTATGTTCTACATTGACGAAATCAATCCGCAATGCAAAGGTGATCTAAGCTGCGGCAAACAAAGTTCCTAAACCATCTCCATCCGTAGGGTACAGAGCTACTCGCGCGAGTGGCTCAAACACACCAGTGAAAATGGGGGTACCCCCCCTACCGTAGCCTTGGTCGAGATATTATCTATGTTGACACTCTTCTTGTTGTACAACCCGCGCGCTCTATCTACGTATGCCCTCCGTTATTTTCTTCCTGGCTACGAGAAAACCGTCTGGACCAAGACTGCACTACGCTATGGGGGGGCACATATTTTTGCAGGGATTTTGACGGGCCGGGTCAGTTCTCGCGGGTCGGGCCGGTCCAGATTGACACACGACCCGACGCGTGAGATTGTGAAACCCTCCTGTGACCCGACCCACGGGCCGGATCAAGACCCGTGAAAGCCCTTCTCATTTGTTTTTTGGTTGCTTCACCCTTTTGACCATAGACCACTGCAGTCACCGCTGTCACCACTGGTCACCGCTGACTGTCAGCAATAGTTCAGTGGTTATAGTGCATATCTAACGAAAGCTGTTGCCTTCCCATATACCCTGGTAGGCTGTTGAGGGGAAGTAGGACGGGGGACGGGAGAGAAGGAAGGGGGGGGAGAGGGGGAGAGAAGGGAGGGGGGGGGGTGGAGGAGGGGCAGATCCATACCCATGGCGTGGGGATGCAGCCTGGGCACGGCGTATAGGGTTCGGGTGTTAATAGTACCACTAGGCTGTGAGTCGGCTACATTTCACGGCTAATTATCTCGCATGTACCTGGGTGGCGAAACTATCTGACTAAATAGCTGACTTGTGAGTCTACTGAAAAGTCAGGCGAACGAAACGAGCCAATCTCTGGTGGTCGGCACAATAGTTCGACATGCTCCGTCCCGGCATTGTGGGAATGCCGGGGTCTACGGTCTGACACACTACGGCCATACGCACGTCAATGTGTACATCCCACCCGCGCCTCCCCGGCAGAGGGGGCAAGCGCCCCGAGAAGATCCGCCGGGGGCACCTTCCGGAGTCGAAAATAATAGCCGGACAGGTGTATTTTGCCGCTTCTGAAAACCAACTGTGTATTGCACCGAGGCAGTCAACAGTGTAACTACTCGGCGGCTCATCTTAACCGCTTTGAGACCCAGATACATCAACAAAACAAGTAAGTGACACATCATATGATGTGTGTTCGATCGATGCACACCCGGAAGTAATAGAATACTATAATACTTACCGGTTGATATCCATACAAGACCAGTGCAATAGTAAGTAGGCTTCCTTGTTTGGATTCCCTAGGTTTTTTGCTCTCTTGTTTATGGATACAGCAATGGATAAACTTGTCTAAGAGCGTCCATATTAAGATAAATCAGAGTTAAGAGTGGTAAAATCGGTTTGCCCCGCCTGTTGACGCCTATGCGAAAATCTGGTGTGATGCCCAATCTGAGATAAGACCGGCACGGAGATAAAATCGGTAACACTAATATTAATAGCCTGTTTTCTCTCTTGAATCGGGTACAGCTGACTGTGTCGCTGCATGTGCCTCACTGTATGTGTACAGTATCACTGATCCACGATTAACTTTATGCCACAAATTGTCGGATGGCAAACAGCCTGGAAACAGCGATCTTAAAAACGATTTAGGCTAGACGAAGTAGCATGTAGTAGTAGTAGCAGCATCAGTAGTAGTAGTAGTAGCAGCAGTAGCAGCAGCAACAGCGGCAGTAGTAGTAGTAGTAGTAGTAGTAGTAGTAGTAGTAGTAGTAGTAGTAGCACGCGTGGTTCGCTGATAGAGAGACGAAAGGTATAAGCGGAGGACGAAAGTCAAGGAGCCAGTAAAGCAAGAAGCAAAAGGCTATTCCGACGATGTCCGATAATTCCTCAGTCTTTCGGGGCCCCGTGAGACAAAAAACAATTTGGCGGAGAAGTTATATTAACATTAGACTATGCAGCAGTAGGTCCTGTTGATGTGATGCCCCAAAACTTCGTTCCCCCGCCAAGTTCCTCGTTTTCATTTTTACGTTCCTTTTGTCCCCATTCCCCGCGTTGATCTGAGGAGATTGGTAGCTCTCGCGTCTGTCTGTCGATTCCTCTATTACCGCTGGGTTTTTCGCGGTCCGTTTGCCGTCATCCGTTTTCTGTTTTCGGTTTTCAGCTTCAGCAGTTTCCTGAGGCTTCGTAGCCTCGCAGGGTGGAGGTGTGGGAGCGGGTTTTGAAGAGTCGCATCTTCGAGTCATGTCCTAGACCGTCGAACCGGTGCTTCCCTGGGTCTTCCATATACTTCTGCACATATGGCTCATCAGGGTAGGCTAGTGTTATGGTACTTCCCTGGGAGCCTAGCAAGGTATAGGATCTAGGGCGCAGATACGGTCTAAAGGTTCACATGCATTTGGAGGCATGTGCGTATAGAAAAAAGGTGCAATATATTGCTTCACGGATTTGCAGCGCGCTTAGCGCTCAGTTCTATCCGTGGCCACAACGTGCAGAACTAATAATACGGAAAGGCGATCTAATGATTTGGGATGAACTCCCGATCAATAATGACGAGTGGGATTACTACAAGAGCTTATCTACCGTGGTACAAGTGAGTGACCAGCAACGTGAAACCTGCCTATTGGCAGTACAGAGACCTAACAGAGGGTGGCCTGTGTCGATTACCAGGGCCCTACGTTACAACACCCCCCCATCGTATATAATGGCACCCTTGTTTTCGTGATACATACGTAGACCTTCCATTTCTAACGGTATGTCATCTAGGCTACCTTGTCGGAGGGCAAAAACAAATCAAATTAATATTATACTTCGAAGTATGTATTATTAATACCACACCGCGAGGGCGACAGCGAAAGACGGAAGTCAAGGCGCCACGTAAAACGCTACAATTGGGATTCCAGTTTCCAACGATATCGTCGGAAGATTCCCTGGTTAAGGTCAATATAAGTCAGCCAAAAATGCGTTGGCCGAAAAGGGGTACAGTACCTCCTGTGGTCGTGTATCACGGCACCGCAGCAGTAATAGAGGTTATTACCACTTGTTCGATAAAATGGTGCACAGTAATAGAGGTTACCACCTACCTGGTATAGTATATGGTGTGGCACACAGTAATACAGGTTACCCACTTACTTACTATTCTACAATGTGAATGAAGCACACTGTCTGCCAGACTTCGTGAAGGGGAAAGGTGTACCTTTCGCACGTTCTATAATACGGTGGTGGAGGTACACACCTTTTTTTTGTCTTGAGGCTCCCCACATGAGGGAGCTCTCTACCTACCTGCTCGTGAACCCAAAAAATCTCATTGTTTGTGGAGAAAATAAAAAACTGCTCCCCGATAAACCATCCCATGGGCCGCAAGGTAAATAGGGTAATAATACCAGCTGTATAAAACAACAAAACGTATTGCAAATAAATAAAAGAAGCCCCCATGGGTAGTGCCCGGCCAAATGTGGGCAGTGCTCCTGACAGAAGTTCTCCCTTGTGTGGTATGTGGTGTGGAGGACACACACCGAGGTGGGCCGGTCGGTATCTCCGGTCAGCACGGAACGGAGTCTGGGGGCACCTCGCTGGTGCCCTTACCGAATTTGTGCGGAACGAGGCGGTACTTTCTAGGGAAGAAGGGGACCTGGTATCCTCCACGTCCCGACGATTTTGGGTTATTAAGGAGGCGCCCTGTTTATCAGCCAGAAAAAAAAAAAAAAAAACTCCAAAAATGCTGTTAACCGTTTTTTAGCACCGCACTCCCGACATGGGAACAGAACACTTGGAGTTAGACTAGAAAAACCTTTAGGAGATGGAAACGGGTTAATACTTCTATTATCGGGGCACGCGTCCTGCATACCAGGTAGGTGCAGGTTGGTTCGATTTTTGGGTGGGTTAGGGTTATGTCCAGTGACAGTGCGAGGGTTGGGGCTAGGGGTATAATTCAGAGCGTTGTGTTTGTAAAACCCTTATTTTTGTTCGAATACATATATATATATACGCGGCAAGCTACACGCTCATACAAAACAGGCGTCAGCGCCACGGTCTGCCAGGTTCCACGCCTCGAGGATGGATGGATGGATGGAGGATCAAAGGAATGTATGATATCTGGTCACAGAATCTGGTAACGAAACCTGGCCACATAGTCTGGTCAGCACAGAATCTGGGCACAGAATCTGGGCACAGAATCTGGGCACAGAATCTGGGCACAGAATCTGGGCGCAAGATCTGGGCACAGAATCTGGGCACAGAATCTGGGCGCAAGATCTGGGTACAGAATATGCTCACTCACTCACGGTGAGAACATGTAGTACGATTTGTTTTCCTTTTTATCTCAAAGCATAGACTAATACCATTACTTTTACTCTCCAGCTCAACCCGCAAGAGGTTTAGTTTGCCCTCAAAAACCTTCTAGACAAAAACCGTGGTCACAGGTGTCTTCCCTTCCCCCCCCCCCCTCGGTACTTGTCTTCATTTTCGTTGCGAATAGGGTTCGGCATTCCCGCTTTTTGCAGCTCTTTATGCTCGCCGATTGTCATCGAATTTTGCTAGCTCATGCTCTCGCGCTTTTCCCGCTCGACGTCCGATTTTACGCAAAAAAAAAGTCCCTGCGAGCACGAGTACATATATATACACTCGGTGAGACATTAACTCGCGACCTTGACGCTAGTACGAGGTTCACCTGCTATTTACTCCATCGGGGGCTCCAAGAAATTCATCGGGGGAAACGCGCCACGATCTACTATCATTCCCTTCCCCCGCCAGAATATATTCTTGAACGAAAAAAAACGAAAGTCAATCCGTTGCTGGCCATCTATGTGGTTGGCTGTACCTCCTAGCGGAGCTACTGCTGTATGTAGCTGTACAATGCCAAGCCGCATGACATGAATGACAGTCAGGAATGTGCGTAGCGAGTAGGGTGTCTTGCGGGATACTAAATTTGGTCGGGTTGGAAAACATGAGGTAAAAAATAAAAGATTGCAACAACCGACCAACGTCATAATAACCCAAGGGCAACCCAACCCACACGCGAAAAATAAATATATATAGCGAAAACGGGCCAAAACGGCAAGTTCTAACCTCATACAAAGAAAGGATCAACGCCCGAATTGGTAGGGTGTAGGGTGGACCGTAACTGAACCAAGTCCAGCGTCAGGCTGTTTTCTCATGGCGGGGGGGGGGTGTTAGTGGGTGAGCTCGCGCAAGTCCCACACCACACTTCCCGGATAGATGCTGTTCCGGGTGGCTGTCTCCACCGCACCTGACCCCAGGCGTCAGGTCGGGTCGACATGCTCGCGCATCCGTACGATACAATGGCAGCTTGCGCTGCTGGAGTAGTGACGGGGAACGTCGGTAGGGACAGCTCCATCTATGGTTATCGCGGGAACTGCAGGACACGCCAGAAAACCAGCTGGATTGCGAACGCAACTGAGTTAAATTAACCCACGATGTGCATGAAGATGATACGTGGAAGTGTGGTGAGCTACTTTGTTTCCTCATCCGCCGGAGGATAAAAAATAAAAATAAAAATAACAATCCAACCTAATTTAAGGTGGGTTGGATAGGGTTGGCCTTGGGTTTGTAGCGTAGCGTTCGTCGGCTTCAGTGTTACTGTTATTAATTACCATTACATATTTTTCCGGTCTTTCTTAGCAGTAGGAGGAACGACGAAGCAACTTCGCAGCGGGGTTTGCGTCAATTTCTTTTCAGGGCGTTATCGGAACGGGTCAGTTTGTTGGAGGTCGGATCGGGTCAAGATATGCCCAACCCGACCCAACACGATCCGCGTGAGAGCTTTTTCTCAACGCCTGCTGACCTGACCCGACCCGAACCAACCTGACCCGACCCGACCCGACCCGTGAGATTTCCAACACCTGCTGACCCGAACCCCCATATATATCTATCAAAATGTGAGCATTCTTCCTCAGTCGCCTTCTTTCTTGACGCCAGCATTTCCCTTACTTCTATCCTTCATTTCACGTCTGTCTTGTATTCGAAGCGGGGGGAGGTCATTATCGTCAACGCTTATTACATCCACTGCGCTGACTGACAGCGCATAATGAAGCATGTGGGAAGAGGGGGGGGGGAGGAGAGAGGGGGTACTCATTTCTTGCTTGCCTTGGTCATTATACCACTGACCACGCTTTCCTTTCGAGACGCTGTATATCAACGCGAGAGGGGGGGGTCCTTTTCGGCAGCAGTTACATCCTTCTTGATTCATGACAAACAGCAGTATAATGAAGCATGTGGGAGACGGGAGGGGGTACTCGTCGGTTGTCTGCCTTAGTTATTTGACCCTTGATCACGCGTCCCTTTCGAGACGGAGCATGTCAATGCGGAGGGGGGGGGAGGGTCATTTTGGCCGACACTTCTATACGTTTGTCTGACTAACAATATCATCATCATAGACGCAATGGGGGAGGGTGGGAGGGGGGGATTACGTATCCCGTTGCTTGCGTAAGACTGCGGCTGGGTTACTGTATACTCAACGGCAGTTTCGCTGAAACTAGTCCTATCCCTTATCATAAAGGAACTGGTACCGTCCCCCATACATACATATATTACACATTTATCAGCAGGTGCGGTCTGAGACCAAGGGGGGGGGGGGGCATAAGGGGGAGATCTGGAGTTATTACTCGGGGGGGGCGGAGGGTGGGGGGGGTCGACAGCATGAATGTTCATATTAATAACCATGAAACTCGCAGGGGGGGGGGGCGTCGACAACACGTTTGTCATGTTAATACAACCATGAATCCTGTAGGGGGTGGGGTGTTCGGCAACACATTTGTCATGATAAAATGTAATATGCCCAATGAAGCGTGTAGGGGGGGGGGGGCGCACTCATTTGTTGCTTACCATAGTCAGTTGGCCGTTGTTTGGCCGCTGACCACGCATCTCGGGAAGGGGGGGGGGGGGGGGGCTTGCTTGCGTAAGCCTGCCACCTTGGAATCATACGTGCTTTTGCTAAAATAAGAGCCCCCCGCTCTTGCCACAAGGAGGGGTATCTCCCCCCTTGCCACAAGTGGGAGACCCACCCCCCGTGCCACAACGGGAAGGGGGGGGAGTCTTGCCACCAGATGGGGGACTCCCCCGATGCTTTCCACAAGGAGGGAGGCCTGCCCCCTTGCCACAAGATGGGGAACTCCCTGCCCTTGCCACAATGGGGGTGGGGGGGGGTCACCCCTTGCCACAAGTTGGGGAACCCCCCCCCCATTGCTTACCACGAGGAAGGGGGCCTCTTCCTTGCCACAAGGCGCCCCCTCCCCCCTCCTTCCCACAATGCGGGAGGGGTACTCGATATTCATGTACACTCCCCCCCCCCAGTTGTGGCATGGACGGGGAGTCCCCCGCCACGAACGGGGGCGGGGGAGGTACTCATGTCATGCATAGCCGTGGTCTTAAGACCGTTGGTCCTCGCGTGACCTACAATGCCGGAACGGTGAACGCAGGATTTCCACCGACCAGGCAGACATCGCGTGCACCAAGGGCGAAGAGCTGTGAGGTGTTCGGCTATTCCCATCAAGGGCGAGCTGACATCCTATTATTAATAAGAAGGACCTGTGAGGCGGACTTCCTCACCTTTTGCGCGTATTTTTTCGCCATATGGATGACAGCTTCGAATGATTTTGTTCGGTTTCTGGTGTGGCCACTTCCAGAGACAGTGACGGGGATACTATGTAACGGCCTCGTGGGGGCCTTACCCTATGCTCACTACCAGGTACGTAAAATCATCCCCCTTGCGCGGAGTCAGGGTTCTCCGCTCCGCACATTGTGATCTAACTCGGCTACCATCTCAGTTACCACCAAAACATCAAAACGAGAAAAAAAGGGAAGACGGTACCCACGTGGGCTAGCCCATATTTCGAGAGGCGTGTTATACAGCGTCGGTGCCAATCGTCGCCGACCCCAAAGGAGGGGGCGGGGGGCGGGGGGAGACAACACAAATGGGGGGGGGGGGGGGGGTTGGCCACCGTCTAGATGCCTTTTCTCAAAGCCCTAAAATCCACAACATGCAACGGGGGCGTACTCAGCGCCTTGCCAAAAAGCCACAACGTATCCTTAGCGTGGCGAGCTTTAGAGTTTCATGACAACGTCCGATAGCTGGAGGACCTTGTATGTCTCGCTGTCTGCGAAGGTACAGTTGTTAGAGGCATCCCTTTAGAGCCCCAAATTCCCTCCCTATACTAACTTCAAGTAAATTTGTGCCCAAAAAGGGTTTCCAGCAGTTAAGGCGTTAAGAAGGGGGGTGCAACAGAAGTTTCTGAGCTCCTGATAGGAGGAGGCCAATACCTCACCCGAAACGCATGTGGCTTCAACGGACATTCGTTCCCACAACCCGACCGACATTTATTTGTATGCGCTTCGTACGGCAGTCCTAAAACAAACGAATGTACTCGTAAAAAAAAGCATCCGAATGATAGCCGGTAGTCCCTTGCTTAAGGTGCTCAACCGTAACATTATTACACATTATCAGAAAAAGTTGGTCCCAAAAAGCGCAATCCCTACCGTGCGGGACGACTCAGCACACTAGAGGGGTCCCCCAATAAGGCGGTATCCCGATATAAGACGGTATCCCGATACAAGGCGGTATCCCGATATAAGACGGTATCCCGATACAAGACGGTATCCCGATATAAGTCGGTATGCCGATACAAGGCGGTATCCCGATATAAGGCGGTATCCCGATACAAGGCGGTATCCCGATGTAAGGCGGTATCCCGATGTAAGGCTGTCAAAATCGCTTGGGACGACTGAAGGGTTGTGCTCAAAACCTAAAACGAATGAGGCGGCTTCCCCCAACGAGGCGGTCACATCATTTATCTCTGGCACACCATCGCCTTACTGCAGTGGGAGGTACTCCTATACCGCTGTGTATCAATCGCCACATGTCCGTCCAACGTCCGGTATTTATTTCGTGGGCCTTTTGGTTCATCGTTGCAGTATATCAAGCACTCTCCTTCCTCGTTGTTGCTGTCGCCGCTGTTAGCGACCGTGGTGCATCGCCAATGAATGGCATTGGCCTTATTTTCTCTAGTGTTCATAGTTAACACCAATGGATGGAGTGATTTCGGTGTGTATCGAACATTTAGTGGACGTACAGCGCCAACGAATTGCGTATTTACCTGTTTTTTCCTTAGGTGTGCTCATAGGTACGCAAGGTTGGACGAAGGCATGGATTGCCACTCGGACTTATCAGATTGCCGTGGGGCTGTCGCCGTTATTCATGCAGAAATAACTGCCGCGTGCGGATTAGTCGATCGAATACGTCTTGATTCACGGCAAAAGCACTGTTCTGTTCGTATTGTTCCACACCATTGTTAAAATGGACGCAAGGCACAATATATTGTAGTGCAGCACCAATACCACAAGGCTTCTTTTCCCTGAGTCTATAGGTTTATCCTAATTTTAAGGTTGGTTGGTTGTGCAGCAAGGCAAATGTGACCACCGTCCTCGTCAGTCCGTAGAACTGCCGTCGCTCGCTTCGAACGTCGTCGTCTACAAGCATATTATTAGGCGATATGCGCATCGGCTAATATTATTATCGTCACTATTATCATTGGTTGAGGAATTAGTGGGGTATTAGTCCCTTTGACCACTTGCAAAAGGTTAACCAATTGCTATATCAAACTTAGCCTCATAACGCTCTCCCCCCCTGAAACGGCGGGATAGCAGGTCGGCCGGATATACGGGCGGACGTATCAAAATCCATGCGGTTTCATTTCCTGGGTATACCGGGGAGAGTATTTTTCAAGTTCGACATGACATGGAAAAAGTCTGAAGAAGTTTATTATTCTTGCGGATGGTGGGATTCGAACCCACGAGCCCAAAAATCCATGGTCTGTCGACGATGCCATCTGCGAAGGAACTAGTGGGGTATTGGTCCGTTTGATCACTTACTTGCAAAAGGTTAACCAATTGCCTACCCAAGCTTAAGCCTTATGACACATTGCTATTATTTTTACGTTGTTTCCATTATTTGCCATCCGACAATTATTGGTGCATGACTGATTGGGCTGGGCAATGGCTCACCATGTACTGGCAGTAGTAATCTGCTGGCAGTAGCAATCTACTGATTGACCCGGCCAGAATATTCGCCAGTAGTTTTTTGTCTGACACGTGTACGTCCAATAAACACGCCGTACTATATAGTACGGAAACCCACCAAATGCTTTTCGTGAGAAGATAGGAGAGAGCAGAGAGAGGAGAGGAGAGGAGAGGAGAGGAGAGGAGAGACGAGAGCAACAAGGAGCCCACGGCCACGATGGACGAAGCCGTTAGAGATGCTACTTGCCAGTAACCATCATGTCGTTTCTTGATAACACTTAAGAGTCATCTGATATACATTGCAAGTTGCTATTAATAGTACGACAGACAGTTTTCAGTCTGGTAGTTGTCGTGTATCGATGCAGCACGTAGCGAGCACAAGTCTCAGCGGCAATAATATCTTGGATACATGATACACAGCAGTTTATACGGTAATCATATCTTAGATACCTAGTACATGAGGTACTCGTACGCGTTGAGAGGAACACGCGAACAGACAGAGCTAGCTGCTGCATGCTGTTGTTTACATCTTATCTGGACAGCGGTCGCTCGCTGGATGGACCAGATAATTCGTGATTTCTCCCGCCCACAACCACCCTTTTTCTTTCGATGGTGAGGGGATGGAGACATTATTATGAGGAATGTATGTATGTACTATTCTCGTATAACTGAGGGCATATGTCTTATGTACTTAGTCTACTTTATTTATTTATTTTTCGTTAGTGGCATGCGAGGGTTTACACCATAGTTTATGTTTTTCTCGGAGGAGGAGTCAATGGTGTTGGACCATTCGGTGTCGTCGTCCGAGAATTCGCACAGTAGAACCCAGATAGTGGAGGGAGAGAAAATTAAATGTGTTTATGAGCAAAGACATGTGGGCATGAGGCAGAGTTGGATACTGCGGTAGACATGCCAGCCAGCTGCTCTCCCTCCTTGGAGCCACAGAAAATGATAATATACAACGCAATTCGAAAGATATATACTTGTGCAACAAACGCTTCCCACCACCTGCTCCTCGTATAGTACAAGAAGAGTCTTGCTGTACTGCACCATTCATTCCGCAATAATAGGGATATTAGTGCGGGGTGCCACTTTGGACCAAGGCTATAGTCCCAGCAAAGCTTACCACTTACTTGTTGGAGAAACTGGTTAACGCACACTGGTGTGTGTACGAGACGAAGGAAGTTTCACCCTACATTGGTTGGTTGGTTGGTTGCATTCCATTGGGTTAGGGTTAGGGTACCATATATATAACTTAATGAATGACTCAGTCTATGTCAACCGTTTTCTCGAATAAGTGGTAATGTACCCTTTTCAGGCCACCTTTTTTTCTTCTTTTTCTTTTTGCAGTTTAGTGTCTCGGGGTACGTAATGAAGAGGGGGGCATTGTTAAGGAAATTAGTGGGGTATTAGTCCGTTTGACCACTTGCACAGGTTAACCAATAGCTTACCCAAACTAAGCCTTATAACACTCTCCCCCCCCTGAAACGGCGGGATAGCAGGTCGGCCGGATATACGGCGGACCTCTATCAATATCCAAACTAAGCCTTAAAACAATGCTACTACAATGATACTACAATGATACTACAATGACACTACGTACAATGATACTACATACAATGATACTTCAATGATGCTATAACAACACTGTAGCCTCTGTGTTGGTGCGGTGATTCAGTTCAGTGCGGTTACAATGATACCACAACAATAATACCGTACCCTCTGTGCTAGTGCGGTGATCCAGTTTAGTGCGGTTACAACGACACTACATTATTACCGTAGCCTCTGTGTTAGTGCGATGATCCAGTTTAGTGCGCGGTGAGGATGAATCCCTTGTCACGACCTTTTCGTCCTGTTGTAGTGGTAGAGCCCCACCTTGTACTGCACCATTCCGCGATTATGGTAGTGAGGGTTGCCACTATATTAGAGTGCGGGCACATATGAGGGACCACGACTGCTTACACACTGGGTACCCCGATTTAAGAGCACCCCGTGACAAGCCGAAACTAGCGCTCTTAACTACACATTTCTCTTATCTGTAGTGGGAAAAATGTAGTGTTAAGGAATTTAGTGGGGTATTAGTCCGTTTGACCACTTGCAACTGGTTAACCAATAGCTTACCCAAACTAAGCCTTATAACAGTAGTTTTTAGTACAGGCGGGACATGCCCGTTTTGACCGCTCTCTTAAATCCCGAACGCTCTTATATTCTCTTATTCTGGGCGCTCTTAATTCGGGGTACGTACTTGTAGCAAACTATGGAGTATCCCCTCAAGAACTGCATCCACCGTTTTGGCGACGAATCGCTTGGATGTAATATGAGATCATTTTTGCAGTCGACAAGATGGTTAGCTTTCACTCATAACATGATAACATGCCCACACCCACCAGAGGGTTTCATAAAAAAACTAGTACGTATTATTACCAGGTACCAAGTAGTACCAGAATATACTAGTGTACGTCCCATCAAGTTAATTTCGCAACCACTTTCCCCCCCGTCCCCATACCAATAATAATATTCCCTTTCCCCCACTGGGCGGTTTGGGTGTCAAATAAAAAAAATAGCACGGTAGTATTTTACCTGGTATAAAAATACTCAAAACAAAATAGAATTAAGTGCGTCTTTCACCGCGCCTTAAGCCCACCAATAATCCAGAAAAAATAGTACCAATAATTTAGAAGAAAAAAAATGCACCGCTATTATACCCGTAGTGCCTATTTTATTCCGCGCCCGAAGCCGACCAAACCTGTCAACATAATTATTGTGTCCCCTGGTCCCGCTCCGATAACGCCACAAAAAGACCAACTCCCTCCTCTTCCCTCCTTGGTTGCTCTTACGTATCTAGTATGTCATATATATGCATACATTATACACATGATACGATAGCTAAAGGCGTCTACTGTATCATCTCACCCTCGGTAATATTTCGTCGAGTTGTACTACTGTACATTGCCTACACACTGCGCACAACACGTCACGTGCATCGCTTTGTGCCATCACCATCATCATCATAGTCAAAACAGCATATAGATAGTTTCACTCAACTCAAACCACAACGAGTCTATCCATCCAGACGCTGCAACAACTCTGTGAGCCGGCACAAGCGAAACAACGCCCCAAAAGCACCGTGTAAAAGAACGTTAAGAAAGCTTAATACCCCCCCCCCCCTCCTCCCCTCCCCCTCCATCCCCCAACTTCATGTTGAAAACACGCATATATAGTGGAGTATATAAAGACCGTTACGACAACACTACAAGAAACACCCCCCTCCCCCCGCCCGCAAATTCATGTAGAAAATATGTATATAGTATAAATAAAATATCTCCGATATAACCCTCCCAACTTCATATAGAAATAAGCTATGTATACATATAGCATAGAGCTACGACAACACTACGACAAAAAAAAAGCCTGCTGCCACGATCAAAAGGTAACCATTATTACTGGTAAGCACAGAAAAAAATCTCCTTCTCGCCTTCGGCGCAAACTATACAACAAGACGCGCAGCGGGAGAAATTCCAGATCCGCCGCCAAAATGAATAAATAAAGAAAGTACCAAACTCTACCCACAAACTTGCGCAAGTAAATACATACATTCGAACATAAACATGCCGACACCGACAAAACAGCCCCAACGCGACACACAGCAGTCCATCCAGTCTCCCCCTCAATACTATCAAACAAGACAAGACCCTGGATTTTTTTTCTGCTTCTCCTCACTGCAGCCTTAAGAGGCAAAAAACCGAAAAAAAAAGTTAACACCTGAAAACAAAAGAGCAGAAAAAGAAAAGGAAAAATGGAAACAAAGCACACAGAAACAAAACTGAAAAAAAAATCATGCATTTCAACGTCAATCAACAACACCCACACCCACCTCCAGCAAGTAGAAAATCCGGAAGAGTTGTTTTTTCGCCTCAACACACCTAAGAAGCAAAAAAAACAACAAGCATCACCGGAAGATTTCAGAGAAAAATCTTTCTCGCAGGGACCTCCCGCCCCCCCCCCCCCCCCCCTGCCTACCTTCCACGGCAGGCACCAAACCCTAGCGAGCCCATCATACTCTTGCGCGCACAACCGTACAGAATTTGCAACCCCTAACCGTATATATATGCACAGTCTCTTCGTCTACGTGATTCGCGATACCAAATCAAGTACCAAATCGAGACGGACAAGCGGCGCGTTTTACAGCACACGAGACTGTGAAAACACGGGATTGTGAAAAAACGGGACTGTGAAAACACGGGACTGGGAAAACATAGGACGAACGATACGGCGGTAGTCTAAGAACCGCTCGTGGTAGACAGAGCGAACAAGAGCATCCCTCCCCCCCCCCCCCCCCCCCCGCTCCCACGCACGCCGTTAGTCGGTATGTGCCTTGGGATGGAGTAGTAACGACGCTCTGCATCAAAGAAAGCTATTTTAGGCCGGCTTTTCACGTCTCAACATGACTGCCACCACTCGAGACGAAACAGCAATTTAGGTTCCATTTTCACGCCCCAAACCTTTGCACGCCATGACAGCTACCGATTACCCATTGTGACCCTATACCTAGTGTAACAATTTCAGCAAGTCAGTAGCGGTGCCTTTCTCTCTGATATCCGTTTTCAGCACAGCACCCGAAGGGCAGTCACTCAACCACCCCAATTTCTACAACCAGCAGAGCTATACTGTATGAGAGCCTGCATAACCACCGAGATCGCGTAAAAACACAAAAATAAACCTGTATGGTACAGAGCACACTCCCATCGAGTCCACCCATGCACACCTCCCCTCCCCCCCCCCCCCCCCTCCCCTGCGCAAGCCATAATAGCATGGCATACGGTGCAGACCCCCCTCCCCCCTTCATTCCAACTACAAGGTATCCGAAACAAAAAACCCGCGCGAAATGTAGCTACCCTTACCCTTCCCGACACGCCCTGTCGCGCATGGGTCGCACGAAAAAATCGACCAGGATTTTATCATCTTCATCCTCATCCTCACCCCCCCCTTCACCCTATAACCATCATTAATGTAACTATTGCCCTTGTTTAGTGCGCTCCCTTCCAACCAACCAACCCACCCATCCACCAATAAATTCAATCAAACCCGCCAATCACACTACCCGCACCATCTCGAGAGAAAAACGCCCACGCTCTTTACAACACCCCAGGCTGACGGACTTCACTCAATTCAATCCACACAGACCAAGATATAAAACACAGGATGGTCCACCTTCTGGCCCCGCAACGTTCATCCCCCGGGGGGAGTAAAAAACGCGTTATTGGGGCGGGGGGGGGGGGGGGGAGGGGAAGATACAGCACTTTCCCGACGTGTCATGGCGGACAAAAAACGGTGAAAAAGACCTCTCCGCGTTCTGAGGATGCTATTGCCGAGAACCAAAAACTTTGAGCCCGCTCGTTTTACAAGCTACAGCTTCACGAAGCTTGACGGGCGTGGGGATGGGAAGCGGGGGGGGGGGGGGGGGAGAAAACTTCACACTGTGCTAAAAGCCAAGGCACGCAGACCAGGAGATACAAACATGGGGGAAAACACCACCCAACCAAACGCGCGTGCAGGGCGGAAAATACAGGCACGCACGACTTGGTGGGCCTGGCCGGAACAAGCAACAAACGGCACAAACAGCAAAACTATAAAAAAAAAACGAAATGTGAAGAAAAAAATGACACCCCTTGGATGGGTTTCTACCAAACGCACACGCTCTAAACGATCCAGCAAACCCCACCCCGGCTGATATCGCGGCGCGGAGTATCGATGAGAAGCATCCCGTGACAGCTATAGTCCCACTCGCCCACCCACCCAACCACCCGCCCGCGAACAGGCCTCCCTACAGGAGAATGTATCCACACGTTCTCTTCTGCTACGATGGATTTCCTTACAATGTTTTTTCGCATTCGATAAAAAAAAAAGCGTTGCCACCCTGAGTGTGCCCGGTCACCTATTGTTCCCCGCACGCTCGGCGCACCCCGCAAGGCGCCTACTGGTACGCGCTATTCATAGATTCCGAAATGCGTCCAACTGTGAACTACTATGTACCCCTACGGCATCCTAATACTGAGAGAAAAACACAAAATGCGAGGTGCGACCTATCCCATTTTTTTCGCCCTTTTTGTTTTGAGAGAGATTTAGACGGCCGTCGTAACTAACCCTATCCCCACCCCCCCTCCCCTCCCCGCCCCGCCCGCCTCCCCTCCCCGCCCGCCTCCCCTCCCCCCCCCAGTAATGCTCCGCCATTTTATACATTCCCTCCCTAAACCAATGAATTAACTCGTTTTAAGCGCCCTCCCAAGAGAGAGCCACCGAGTAGCGGGGGGTTGGGGGGGGGGGGGTAGGAGAATCGATTAGCAACCCAGCCGCTCGTATCTTAGCACACATTTTTCTTTGGCCGATGATGCTATATGCCTCTTCCTCTTTCTCGCACCCGAGGCCTATACCATGTTGCAATCGTTTAAGCCGCGCACACCGTTTTGGCCAATGTTACGCTATATACGTCTCCCCCTCTCAAGCTCTCGCGGTCTGGCCCAATGCTGCAGGCGTGCACGCCGCGGGGCGCTCTACCGCAGCCTGACCGATCGACATAACGACCGGCCAATGAACCAATCGACCATTAGACCGACCGACCAACCAACTGACCGACCGACCGACCGATAGACCGAAGGGCAGAACCATTTCGGCGGCCCCAAATCTCTAATATTTGCCTGTACTGCACCGCACCTCATCGTTCAATTTCATAGTCGATATGCCCGCCATATCGCTGAAAGACCAAGAAACGGTTCTCTCATTTATTGAATCACCCTAACGCGGCTCACCCATCCTAAACGGCTGTCGATACCAACCCCCCCCCCCCCCCCCCAAGCAAGTCTCCCGCCCTGCCCCCCCCCCGCCCCCCGCCCCCTCCCCTTACTACTCCTCAACTGGAAAAACACCCAACACGCACACAGCATTGACACGAAACAGACCGACTATTTCTCGGTCAGCCAGAACTTCAGACTGCTCTGTATTAGCCAGGCCAGGCAAGGCAGGCCAAGGCAAGAAAAAAGCACGGCAAAGCAAGGCAAATCAAATCAACCCTTTTACAACTGCACCCACGGTTTAGGGAACTAACTACTTGGAACTAGTGTAGGACATAATGTTGCAGTGGAAAAATAAGGGTTAAAACGCGACATTCCTGTCGTACCGCTTCATCCCGCTCAAAAAACGCCCTTGCAGGGCAAATCCAACGCCGGGTGTAACAGCATCCCGGTAACGGCCCGCCCGTCCAAATGCCCTGCAAGGCAAATCAACGAAATCGGGACATCTCGGTCGCGCCCCCCCCCCCAAACAAAAACGCCCCACTGAGTATGGTGGGGTAGGGTGTGGTGGGGTGCATCCCACTGGGTATGGTGGGGTGTGAGGGAGTCTAACGGATTGCATCTACCTAAGAAACCCGGGGATGAACCCAAGATGTCCCCTGGTGACCACAGATAGGATGTGGTAAGATGCCATGGGGTGGTGGTTTGTTTAGCCGCGCTGAAGCAGCGCACCGGAGCGGCATTCTAGGAGGATAGCGCTAGCCTCGTAGTCTACCGCGTTGAAGCGGTGCGTCTTCTTGGTGGGGAGTGGGAGGTGGCTCCGCGGCGAGGGGAAGGAGGGGACGGGGGACGCTAGGGACACCGAGCGGGATGCCGAGTGGGAAGGCGAGGATGAGGGCGAGATCGACGCCGGGGAAGCGTTCTCCAGTTCTCCCCCGATGGCTGCGATGCTGACGCTACCTCTGTCGCCGCCGCCGCCACCACCACCTGCGCCACCACCGCTACCGCAATCTACACCACCGCTACGACCATCGCAAACACCATTGCCAACACCAACATCACCGCGAAAGGCAATTTTGAGACCTCTCTCGTCCACGGGGGCGTGGTCAACTTTGATACCGCTGATAAGGTTGCCGCCATCACCGCCGCCATCACGGTTTCTACCTCCACGGCCTCCGCCACCGCTTCCGAGGTGGCTGCTGCTGCTGTTGGTGCTGCAGTCGCTGTTGATCCTGACGATGTTGGCTTCGGCGACATCGTGAAGCTCTCGGCCACGGGGCGAGGGGGCGCAGGATTCGCCGATGGTTTTAGCGCTGGTGTCGTACAGCCGCTTGGGGCAGAAGTCGATCCAACTCTCCGACGTAGCGCGCTGTCAAAATTTTAGAGGGGGCGACAGAACATGCATATTAATTATGTTGCCACAAAAGCACGTTTTACCTGGTATTGGGTACATACTTACAACACCTACAGCGTGCACCTATAGCTGACATTTTTTTCGTTCTAAAATGCTTGGTACACACGTTTAATATTTATAAATAAAAAACATGATCATCCACCAATCTGGGCAGGAAAAATCAGACCCGTTCGATATCCAGAAATAGAAGACCCGTTTGAAATCCAGGAATATGAGACCCGTCTGATAACCAGGAATATAAGACCCATTTGATACTCGGGATCATAAGACCCGTTCGATATCCACGAGCATATAACTCGTAAATCCACCCGTTTGATATTCGCATGCCAAAAACAAACAGTTACAACACCCCCGGCCAGAGCGATAGGTCATATATATATCAGCCGATATAAATAGCTCACCCTGTGCCCTCCAGCGTGCGCCGGGGTATGCCCCCGCTTAGGCACGGGAGCACCTCCGCCGACCCCACCACCAACACCACCCGAGGAACCAAGGCTAAACGAAGGCATGAAGGACAGGCGAGGCCCGGGGGGGGCAGCGGCCGAATCGTGAGCGAAAGAGCGAGGCCCGTCGCGAGGCCTCTTCGCGGGGCTGCTGCACTTGGCACCCCTCCTGGTGGCAAGGTCGACCATGTCGTCAAACTTGTGCGCAGCGCAGAAACGCGCGCGTTCTCCCTCGTCTCCATACCGCGGCCGCTTGAGGCACCCGGGTTCGGCGCAGCGGGGGTTCTGAAACGCATTAAAATAGGCGTCACGGTTGGGGGGCGGGGCGGGCACGGGGATGAGCTTGAGGCGGTCGCGAGGAGGTCTAAACCCAACCCGAAGGTAAATTAAATATTGGTACTGGGTTAAGGGATACAGTCGTGGTCCTTCATTAATGCGGTGTCTTGCCCGAAGACGGCACGCGCACTAACGTGGGACCTCGCACTATCCCGGAATGGTGCGATACAGTACCACTCCGTGGGACGAGGTCACGACCAGTAACTTTCACCGCACTAAACTGGAACCCTGCACTAAAGGGTACCGCACTAAACTGGGACCATGGCCTTTACACATATGTTGTCTTACCGTCATAGTCGATAGGCTTTACTACCTTTTGCCGAGAAAGTCGCCGAGCATATGCCATCAGCAACCATGTGCATGATGCTACGTGAATAAGTGTGCCGAACCGTTCGATAATATTTCACTTTTTTATTTAATTATTAATTATATTAATCAATTTCATATGGATATTTTGTTGTATGCACAGCAGCCAGTAAACATTTCACCACCATTGAGCACGAAAAGCTAGGGGAGCAAGGGGCAGGGACATGAACATGGGCAGAGACACGGCCAATGGCGGCAACAGGAACATGGATGCCGAGAGAGAAGAGGGGGGGGCGAGTGGGGGCGGCTACGACTTCTACTGCTCCTGCTTGGTCTGGAAGGCCGGCGACGTCATCTAGCGCGCGGGACTATGGTATATGCCAGCAGTAAGACTCATATTAAAGCCCATAGGCGCGGAACGCACACAAACCAACGCTAATGACAGTTATTCCTGCATACCAGAGGGTATAATACAAAACACCAGGTATTATAGCGGTATCATGAGAGTGGAGAACGTGGATGGGGTATCATAGACCAGGTAACATACTACGAGTGTCGTGCGTAAATGGCAGGCAACCCGCGAGGCCGCGGTGTGTGGCGGCAAAACATACGTCGAGGTGGCGGAAAAAAACATGGCGTCACCCGTCCCGCCGGCTGAGGAATATGGGCATGACACAAAGTAACTGCCGGGTGTCGATGTTCCTTCTCAACGCCTGTACTACTGACAAATGTCCTCTCTCAGCGCCTTTTACTAATCATATATGTTAAACGTGTAAAGCTAAACATACATTCTTATGTACCTGGTATAGTATCCGTACTTGTATGCCTGGTACATGACATGATACCTGTAAAAGGTATCCTAGACAAATTTCAAGCATTTTGTGTCCCGAATCATGCCATTCTGAACGGAAATATAAAGACCGTTGGGGTCTCAGGATGAATACCAAACGGTCTTTACATTACCGTCCGGAGCGGTACACTGCAGAGGTTACCCTACACAAATCCCAGAGTAGTTTGTCCCCCACACTAATTCCAGTAGTCTGTCCCCGTAAACACAGGTGCACTGTTTTTTCTGCGCGTCCGGCGCGTTCCGGCGGGCGGCAGGTGGGGGAAATAAATAAAAAAAAAAAAAAAAAAAAAAAAAAAAAATCGAGCGGTTTTCCCGTGCAATTACGATACCAACAACAACAGCATCACAAAGCTCTTCCCGTGCCCACATGACCGCTTCTTTTGGCCAAGTGTAAGATAGAGGGTGTGATAGAGAGTTCGTTGATGAAGAAAGATGGAGGGTTCTCGTGATTTTCGTAGCAGAGATATTGCAACAGCACCTATACGATCATACATACCATGTGCATATTATTATATATACCAAAAGCAGTTTCGGCTTGGTTGCACCTGCA
Source organism: Undaria pinnatifida (assembly GCA_012845835.1). Taxonomy (NCBI): domain Eukaryota; class Phaeophyceae; order Laminariales; family Alariaceae; genus Undaria; species Undaria pinnatifida. Next base: position 10,016,108 of record JABAKD010000013.1, read on the forward strand.
CACATATTATATCGTATATTCTTCCAAGTTCCAAGTACTGTATGCCAGATATCAATTGCCAGATATAACATAGTTTTGCTAACATTTAGCGTTAACGACATGAACTATCCCCCACAAACTCCAAGTAACTCGTCGCAAAAATACCCAAACATTTAGTGCCCAAAAACGTTGGCGAGCAGTTTCAAAGGGGTTAACTTTACCATAATGTACCCAGTCAGTACAGTACCAGATACAAACATAAAGTATAGCATGTATATAGCATGTAAACCAGCGTACCAGGTATACCAGGTATATACCCCGGTATTTGCTGAAACGTATCAGGCGCTGTGTTAAACATAGCACACATGGTGAAGCAGTATAACACGAGCATTCAGCAAACACAGCAGTCAGTAAGTAGTAGGTATTGGTTTTGCAACAGGCCGAGAATTTCAAACAACACTCAACGCTCGCTCGCTCCCTGTGTACAAACTATTATCAGAATATCAGAATACTGCCCGGCCGGACCGGGCCGACACATTGACAAAATTTACAGAAATAATCCGCCTTCGGGAAGGAAGCTGGTGGTTCTATGGGCTATGACTAGCTATGACATGCCATGACAAGAAAAAGTCACGTTTTCAAGTGAGAAGTTGATGTTTGTATGTACCAGCTACTTCTTACGGACATTGCCCGTGGGCTGGGGGTACAATCGGTTACCATATCATACACCTATCTGACGACAAACTCCTGTTGTACTAGACAACGCAAAGTCATGCAGTAATTTCGTGTTTATCTCCGGAATAAGGGTTGATTCGATGTCACCAAAATACCCAAGATGGTATATACCTGGTATGATATTATACCTTGTACGATAGGGTCACTATTCATCATGTGTTATAATAGCCATAATATATGATACCAGGTATATCGTAGTTCGTATGCTCCATAGATTGCTATTAGTCGTGCCGCCATGCCGTACCGCAAACGTAAAACACATACCAGGTAGACTAGTCTATATTCCAGGTATAAAACAAACCTACTATATATGAGTATATGCATGAACAAACATGCTACCATACCCGGTATCCTCGTATTTTATCATCTACCAGGGTTACGTGGGGTGTTAGAGCATGCTATTTCAGAAATAGCTCCTTACATTCTGCATTTTGGTGCCGCCGGAAAAAGGCAAGAAAAGGCGGCACCACGCGCAGGCGGTGGTCAACTGACCCCCCAACTGATCCTCCAACCGGTTAACCCGGTCTCGGGCAGCAAGCAACGCAAAAAAAAAGCACAAAAAATCGAGCCTCCTATGTCCTTTACACACAAGAAATGACGAGTGTAACCTCATCAGCGGTTTGTTTCGGCGTGAGCGCGCCGCGTGTCGTGCAATTCCTAGCAGTATGTATGACATGTTCGATATCCCAGCAGCCCGTAGCGGCCCAGGTGGCTTTGTATGGCCTTCGCTGTCAAAATTGTCACTCTTTTGGACATGTTTTCCCTCTTGAAGTCCCAAAACGGTTTACTGTATACGAGGTACATGTACATAACCCTTTTCTGACTTCAGTACACATTATTGCAGAGGGGAAAAACGTCGGAAAAATAGTGACGATTTTAACAGCATCGGCTACACCACGCAGCCCGACCTGCTGAAGTGGGACTTGTGTACTGGTACGTGGTACAACAAAAGGATACGACGACAAGCAACCAGCATGATATTATGGATAATTGCTAAGCTATAATTACTATGCTGCTGTGTCGTTGGGACGTCCGCCCTCGTCGCTTTTTGGGACGCTATACCCGGATCCCTTGCTATATTTCGTACTGGGCTTTCATCTCCGTTCGTATCGGCTGCGAGTGATCCTCGACGTTCAATATTGTCTGAGGGCAAATACAACAATAGTCAGCCGACAATTACAAAATAATAGTCAGCCGACATATACAATCAATCAACGTTCTCAAGACACCTACCAGGTACAGACAAAGAAGCAAACAACGACACGTCATGACGTTCTCCTGCGGGGTGTGGAGCAGGAGTGGGGGGCTGCCTCGAAGTTCGAAATCGAAAATAACAATCATTAATCACAATCATTAACAAGCCATTGACGGACAACACTTTATTTTTGTTCCTGACTTCGTTGGAAGCGTTCAGCGGGGGGGGCTAAGTCGCTGTTCGTGGGACGAGATGCAGGGGCGAGTTGGTTTAGGGGGCTTTTTGTACGTCAAATCGGTTTGGGTTGCCGTATACCAGGTAGTACATGTTTACGTATTTGTAGTGGTGGTCAATTTTTCTGCGTCTTTTTAATAATAATACGGAGTAATGTTTTGTGATTTGACACTCACACTTTTACATCGTCGGATGGCTATTATCAATGCGACAATCATAAATCACAATCATCAACGGTGGTGGTGGTGCGGGCTTGACGCCCGGGCGAAAGAGGCGGTCGAGAGTAAAAACAAAAATAAAAAACGCGGGGCGGTCGGCAAGCCACGAACAACTAGCAAGCCTTCTATGAATAACAAGAACTAAGAAACCGGTCTACTGAGCCAGGCTAAGTACATTTCTTAAATGAGAAAAAGGGTGTGTTCCGCACTAACTTTTAGTGCAACCGTTCCACAATTTCTTATTTGCCCGGAAATCTCAAATTGATTTTCTTGTGGGTCCCTTTCTTATGAGAGGTCAGGTAGTGTCAGCAAGCTGGGCGTTTCATTGACCCGGCCCGGTCCGAAAATCCCGATGATCAGTCGTATAAGATACAATAATATAAAATGTCGTAAAACATTTGTAGCGTATCAGGTACCAGGTATTGTGCCTGGTACCGTGGGGTACCCTATTTAAGAGGTCCTAGGAAAATGCAAGTGTTGCCGCTCTTATCTCCGTGCCGGTCGTATCTCAGATTGGGTATCTCACAGGTTTTCGTATAGGCGTCACAAGGCGTGAGAAGACGATCTGACCGCTCTTAGGTCCGTTTCGTCGTATTATGGTCGCTCTTAAACCGAGTACCTTTCGTGGTCGAGGAGGGGGGGCGGGGGAGAGACGTTGATCCGCGCCAATTCGATCAAACGAAACGTATCACAGGCTGTTAGTGTTGCATAGACAGACCCGAGCTACGGGATACGACGGCAGCACATGGGCTATCACAGTCCTTTGTTTTTCGTTCGTAAGCTCATAGGGCCGAGGCTTAAGCACCCAGCTCGACCCATGGGTACTTCAATCCGTGGGGGTGGGGGGTACGTACAGCATGTCTGCTACTTATACCACAGCTGTCACGGTAGTACCGCGGCATTAATTGCAGGCATGAGATACCAAGACGGGAGGGGGAGAAAGAGGACGGGAGGAAAGGTTTTTGTAGTGGGCAACCCAGAGGAGAAGGAGGACAAGGAAGCGGACGATGTGGAGGAGGATAAGGGAGAGTAGGACCACGTTATGTAAATTGCAGGAAATAGCTATTATTAGATCAGGTGAGAGCCAGGAGGAGCACTGACGAGGTTAGGGGGGGGAGGGGGGGGCGAGGATGACGGGGACGAGGGGGAGGGGGGGAGGAAGAGGAAGAGGAGGAGAACGGGGAGGAGGGCGGGGAGGAGGAGGAGAAGGAGGAGGAGGAGGAGGAAGAGGAGGAGGAGGAGGAGGAGGAGGAGGAGGAGGAGGAGGAGGAGGAGGAGGAGGAGGAGGAGGAGGAGGAGGAGGAGGAGGAGGAGGAGGAGGAGGAGGAGGAGGAGGAGGCGGACGAAGAGGAAGAGGCGGACGAAGAGGAGGAGGCGGACGAAGAGGAGGACGAGGACAAGGGAGAAAAAGAGGAAAATATCGATTACGAGTCCCGGAAGGAAAATTACGAGAGGAAGGTGACGCGCCTCTCCTCCCATGCCACCTGACCGCCTCACTCACGATCAACATAAGTAGCAATCTCACTGAGTGACTGCCAGCTGACTGTTCTGTTGTCGGGAGGATAAAACAAAAAGGAATACTCCAAATCTCAAAAGTCTCTACACATCTAAAAGTTTTAGAATCTCAGTGCAGAATATCACCAACAGAGCGGTCCCCTCACCCTTGTCTGATTACCCTCCAACCCCGAACTCTCACATCGGCACAACTACTGTTTGTGTGCTGTACACATCACCAATCACCAACCAACCAGTTCGACGGATGCACGACGCACGACACCGGTATCAGCACCAACATCAGCACCAGCACCAACATCAGCACCAGCACCAGCAACGGGATATTTAGTTCACTATTTGGATATTTCAATTTCCGGCAAACACTTGTTATTTGAGTGTTTCAAAAATAGGCTAGGAGTAGGGTGTGTGGGGGGGGTGCAATCATACGGGGGGGGGGGTAACAGACGAACACCCATGGCGAGGGGGTAGTCTTTATGCGGCTTGGGATATAAATAATTGCGTGTGCTTTTTTTCACATTTGAGGTTGGGATAAATACGTCCTTAGAATATTTTTATAAATACCAACACCAACCATTATAGTGGAGAAAAACAATACCGGTATATGTATATATTTCAAAACAAAATAATAGGACCTCTCCCATTAAGAAAAAACTCACCCACATAGTATATTACAAGTAGTACTGTACCAACAACGCAGCTTGCAAAGATGAGTATTGACGCGAAATTCGTCGAACTCACGGCTGACGTCCTTAAAATACTTTCATAAAACAAGGCAGAATACTGCCGTATTCTATACCTGGTATATGAGAAGTATTCTATACCTGGTATATGAGAAGGTTGTGAGAAGCTGACAATAAGAAGACGAGTGTGATCGATTTTACACCGGAGATATGTAGAAAAAGCAATGCAAAAACCATGTGCAGAACGCCGGTCGCCCCGATGGTCTAGTGGTTACCCTCGAATACTACTAGCGTTGGTCTTTGAGTACGATTCCCGCCGTGGTGAGATTTCGACTTTATTTGCAAAGATGCAAAAAAAGAAAGGATCAAACACTGCTGAGAGCGCCTAGCAGCGTGGGTAGGCACAATTCGACGCAAGTCGACGAGGGGAGAAAATGCTGAAATATTTGATTATTGTCGCAAAAATGATGAAAGTGAAGGCGTTATTATACCGTGGTCGGGAGGGGAACGGAGGGCTCGCTATGTGACCCCGGATCTGAGTTACTACTGGGAGGGAGTGCGAGAGTAGTGCGAGGATAATAAATGGGATGGAGAAAAACGGAACAAGATAAATCGCAAGTGAAGCTAACGTAAAATATACCAGGTACCAGGTACCGCGTAGCTGGTTGCGGTTTCTTGTTTGATTTCCGCAAGGTTTTTCTCCTTCCTGCCTGGTGCTGACGACGAATTTTGAGGGAACGACGTTGGAGCTCGGCATTGTTTGTAGGAGGGCAAATTAATACGAAAGAAAGTTAGTATATATTTCTCCCAAATGTCACTTTTGTTCAAAACCGACTATATTCGAGTTATGGAATCAACTACGGAATTAGGATTTGGGAGGAAAATTGCAGCATGATGCAGTAAAATGTCATTTTCGCAGAGTGAAATATTATGGAAAACATTAAGCTCATTATGACGTTTCGTCCAGCCTCGGCGCTCGGCGCGTTGCCGGCCATAAATACTACACTTGAATAGTACGTAGTAAGTTGAGATATAAGAGTAGCGGTTACAAACAAAACCATGTCATCATTGGACTACTTTACCGTACCCTCTCGTACGTTTCTAGTCTGTCTGGTAGACCTACAATCAATAATGTACATGAACGAAGTAACAAATTTGTTATTAATAGCTGGGTCAGCAGTCGCGGTCGCGGAACAACGTCAAGCATCAGTGGCAGAGTATATGATAGTATTATTAGTAATAGTACGAATAATAAATGCTTTGCACTGCATTTATAAACTCAACAACCTGGCATTCATACTTGTGTACATTTTTTTCTAGAACAACAAAAAACGGAGCCCCCCCCCCGTCCTCCGCCCAACTCTTCGATAAGCAACGACCTAACAACCAAAACCAAACAGCCATGACGCGCGTTCGTAGCCGGCTCTCTTCCTGTCTCCGACTTCGGAGTCGTTACCGGACCTTCGGAAAATACGGAAGAAACGCTCGAAAAAACGAGCAGTTCAAATGAAAGGACATTTTTCTTTACGTGACACAAGATGTGACGTAAAGAGTAACACGTTTCCATGTGTACACATGGTCCATCCACCCGGAAGTCCAACATTCAGCACAATAATCATCAGCTTTGCTGGTACCAGGTAGTGTTGTACCATCCTTTTTTTGCTACGAATTGTTTCACTCCTCCAGAGAAAATTCGTGCGTATGATATTTAATGCTGTATTGGACTCTGTATTAAGGTACAGTAATTATTTATTTTTCGTGGAACTGCAAAACTACAGGTCGAGTGTTTCACTTTTCAGTTTCACTTACTTTTACTAGTTTTTAGAGTGATTCACTAACTGACGTCATTCGAAAGCGACAACTAAGTGACACATATTTAAATGTTACCTTGTATGCTTTTGCATATATTATAACGAGCGAACGAGTGAACGAATGAACGAGTGACACATCATCATGAATCATGAATAAACGTCTCGAGATCACGAGTATGATACGCGCACATCATTCCATCTTCTACTTTTTGTCTTTTGGAGCACGTCAAGAAATGCGAATATGGTAGCAACGGCGGGGATGTGGGATGTGGGATGTGGATCCTACTCATGGGTGGGTGCTGTATACAGCTGGGGCAGCAAAACAGCAGACACAGCAGCAGCTGCTGGCAATACTCTCGTATTAGTATCATAGTCTTAAGCATACGTCGACGTATCGAAAAGTACTGGTAACATTGAGTAACAAGCGGTGTGGTACCATAGATATCGGTTGACATACCAACGACAACACAACAACAAAATGTATGATGAACGATTTTGAAATACATGGGGAAACGGGAAGACGGAGGGAGGAGGAAAAAAACAACACGACAGATTTTAGGAAATACAATTTGATTCTTCGTTATTATTCACTCTGTATCGAGTAGCATCCTGCGTAGCCAGCACCTGAAACATTGTACGACAGCTGAAACATTGTACGACAGCAGCAAGCAGCAGCAGCATTATTATTATTACTGGCTGCTGCTGTCGCATATGATACCAGAGCAGAAAACGCATCAACAAAATAAAGGGACTGACCTTAACATCGAGCATCCCATCCACCTTGTGTGCACTGCAAAACCGGGCCTTCTCTCCCTCCCAGCCAAATGTCGGCTGCCTCACACAGCCAAGCTCCGACTCACATCGAGGGTGCTAAAAAATAACAGTACGTAATAACACGTGCAGTATATACAAGGCACAAAAAAACAATACGAGTACAGGTACGTATACAGTAGTACCAGGTATTTAAATTTAAATTTTGAATTAATTTCATATCAGGCATTCGTTTCGTCGCCGGAGACAGGACAAAGTACCCGGCACGGGGGGGGCGGGGGAGGGCGGAGAGGGCGTGCAGAGGGCGAGAGAGGGGAGAGGGGGGGACGGGAGGGAGAGGATGGGTTCCATATTAGAAATTGAAGGGAGCGTAACGACTTGGGAGGAGAGTGGCATCATCGTCAGTCATCAGCATGCGTGTCTTGTCTGTGGTGTACGTATCACACAGCAAAAAACACGAGAGGCTCCCGTTTCCGGCTCAGTTTTTTCTCGGTGTTTCCTTGTGGACCTCTTGGTGGCACAGCAAGAAGCAAACCTGTCTTTGCTGTGCTTTTCTTCCGAGCACAGCAGGCATGTAGAGCGAGTGTGAGCAGCATGCTGCGCCGAAAAATCCTCTCTGTGCGCTCGGCATGGGATTGTTCTAGGCAAGAGGTCTACCGCAAGCTGTCATAATGCCTGGTACTACTGAAAAAACAGCAAGGTTTGCAAAAACGCTTCAACCTATCTCAACGGATCTAAAGGCTCTCGCAATACTTACATTCAGTCGAATTTGAGAAACACCCTTGGATTTTGTACTTCGACTTACTTTTACGCATGGAGAATCTAAGTACGGTGGCACAGCTGACTTGGGAACACTCGGGAGATTCTCCGCAAAAATATCGTTGTGATGATACATACCACGTACACACCAAAAAGGCACCACCAAAAAATATGTTGCGACTACTGACTGACCGACTATATACTGTCTGTATGCAAGAAGTGTGTGCGTTTTCTAGCTAGCTGCTGCTGCTGTTTTGGTGATGGGTAGAGTATGGCCGCCACGCCTTTCCTACGGTCTTTCTATATTTCTCTTACCTTTACATCCACGTAGTTCTCCATCTTGTGCTGGCTGCAGTACTCAGCTTTCTGCCCCGGCAGGGCGTAGCGCGGAGGGTTGTTGCACTCGGGCCTAAGGCAACGGTTTCGCCGAACCACCTCCGTCATGCCCCCCGTACGGTGCTCAGCGCAAAACATCGCCTTTTCGCCGCGTTGGGCGTGTGTCGGCCGCTTGCCACACCCTTCAAACACACATTGCACCTTGCGTTGCCTCGCAGGAGATCCGCCAGCCCCCGCACCGCCACCACCGAAGGCGGGTGGTGCTGCCCCCGCCCCCGCCGCCGGTGCGGCACGCATGGCCGGTGGTGCCGGGCCGCTGTAAACATTGCTGTTGTTGTTCTCAAGGTCCCGTGGAACTGCAACTGGAGTTGGCAAATATCTCCGAGACACATCGAAACGCCGGTTGAAGATGCTGTTGGTGTTGGCGCTGCTGCTGGCGCTGCTGCCGCCGCCGCCGCCGCCGCCATTTGCCCGCGGGCCACCAGAGAAGGGGTCGAACGCCCCCTGCCTTGTATCATTGCCGTACACCGACTGAGCAGGCATGCCGTGATGGACAGTGGCAGCGGCAGCGGCGCGGGGAGACGTAGCAGTCTCGAGGTGCTGCCGCTTGACAGGGCTCGGAAGGTCGTACAACGGTCGCGGATCGTTGTTTATTGCGGCCTGTCTAGTATAAGAAGACTCGCTCGAATTTCCAGCAGGCTCGTAAACATCCTCTGCACGAACGATCCTCGGGGAGAGGCTGCCGAGTGCTCGGTCTCCCCTCCTGATGCCCGGGTAGCAGGAGGCACGCGGGGATGCGTCGATCAGCATAGGCCGCGCCTCGTCGCGGTGAGAGAAGGAGGAGCCTTGACGGGGGGGTTTTAGAATTGTCGGTGTTGCCGGTCCGCGCACTTTATTTTCATGCCACACCGCCGCACCAGGAAATTGGGATGATTCCTTAGTAACATTAGGCACCATAGGCGACGATTCAGCAGCAGCAGGGTGGTGGTGCTGCTGGTGGTGGCGGGATAGCATGTCACCACCTCCACGGGTTGCTGCCGGTGCTCCAGCGTAGTCCTCCTGATGTTGCTGCTGTGCGAAACGCTGGGGGATGTTTTGCAATAGGCTCGACACGGGCTTGAGCCAGGATTTGCGCTCGTGCTGCGGCTGCGGCTGCGGCTGCTGCGGCTGCTGCTGCTGCTGCTGCTGCTGCTGCTGGCGTGCTCCGGTTCCGGGGAAAGTGCTCGCCGCTTGCTGCTGCTGATGATGATGATTAGTAGGAGGAGGACACATGGTGTGCAAAAGTGCGCCGGGTACCGCCGCCGTCGCCCGCCGCGCACCACCGCCACCGCCGGGCAACCGCGGCACCGGGTAGCCGCTTGTCAACAGCGCGCCCGACCAGCTGCTGCTGCTGCTTCTACCCGCGCCGTGGTGATGGCGTCGCGAGTCGGCGCGGTGGTAGTCGTCTCGAGATCTTACGTCCAAAGCCATATTTCCAACAACAAATGTTCGTGCGTGGGGGGGCTCTTTGCTTGCTTGCTGTTTGCGAAAAGAAGCAGCAGCAGGATATAACTTGCGCAACAGCAGCAGCAGCCGAGCCGAGAGCGTTGACAACCCACCGATGTGTTTGCAGTGGTGGTGGTCGCGGTGGTGCGGTGCACTATAAGGTTACACTGCGCTAGGGTCGGTGAAGAGGTCGGGGCTGCTGAGCTCTGGTGGTTGGTGGTGTTGTGGCGGTGCTGGCTGTGTCGTGAACTGATGAGATTGTTCGTGTGTGAGAGAGAGACGGGGAGAGAGGGAGCGGCGTGTGTGTGTGTGTGTTTTCTTTGTGTGAGTAATTTTTTGTCGAAAAACGGGTGCCAGGTATGTCATCAAAACGACAGTCTCGCGGAATTTTATGTGGCGCGGGAAAGCCTTTTGTTGCGTTTCGGAGGCTTCCCCGAATTTGGTTACAAATATAATAACTACTTTTGTACAAAACTAATATAAAACGATCCTTAAATTTAAATCCATACCGATATATATAGAGCCGAATTGTTTAACCATTTTTTGTTGGAGTTTGAATCGATTTTAAATTTTGAAAGGTTTGGACGCTTCCGAGGTTTGTGGCCCGCCGACGAAGCCAGCCCTGGACTGCCTGGGCGCCACAACAAGAACAACCAACCACGAGCGCGACAAGCGACAACGGGTGTTGCAGAGCAGCAGCACGGGCGCGGGGGGGGGGCGCAACCAGGGTTTGTGCTACCCCGGCCGAGAATACATAGCAAAATCGGTAAAACGGTGGGACGGGTCTCTCTGTCGGGGAGATTTGTACTGCAAGTAAGTGCGGTAGTATACTGATTGTAGAGCTGTGTGCTGCTTGCTGCTGCCTAAGATGACGGAGGAGCCATCAAAAGCAGAAGAAAGAAGCTTGGAAGCGCGTTGGGTTGGTGAGAGATCAATGTTTGAGAGAGAGTAAAACTATGAGAGAAATATAATGCAAGGATAGAGCGACAAGGCAATCAATCTTGCTCCGTCACCCATCATACAAAGCAACATCCGCTGCTGCTATTATTATAGGTGTACCTGGTATGATACACCATTAACATGCCGGTACGTACACACTAGCCTGCTAACACCCCTCCCAAGCTCGCCCCTCCACTACTGCTGTGTACGAGAATATACTGCCGCGAGTATACTACTACTACTACTACTACTACTACTACTACTACTACTACTACTTACTACTACTACTTGTATTACTGCTGTACAACTAACATCATGATGTACTGCTCAGTTACTCTATGCACGTATCTGGTATACACACACACGTACGTACGAGTAGTTTTTCCACCAGCAGCAGCATTATTATTAACAAACAGACTTTTTTTGGCGGAGAAGCAATAATATTGTAACGCTTCAAAACAAACGAACGTCATATCATACACGAGGCGCGCGCGGTGGCGGAGCGGAGGTGGTCGTACTTATTTATTCTGTTGACAGGAAATCTAAATCTCGTTAGAAGCGAAAAACTAATCAGCATCTATCTAGACTACATGTACATGTTGTGTATTATTACATGCACTGCTGCTGCTGCTGCTTGCTGCAGTAGTAGCAGAGTCAGTATATATAGTAGTAGTAGTACCTGCCATTGATAATAGATGGATTGAATCCCGCCCTTTTGACCATCCGTAAACCTCCAAACAAAAAAAGACGACGCACAACAAGGATAGTCTATATCGATTGCATCCGGCATCGCCACCTATTGCTCCCCCTGCGTGCCCGAGAGGTTCCATTGCACGCCTCGGGGAGAAGACAAGAGACGGCGGGGCATTTTTTTCTTGGTTTTATTTGATTTTGAGTATCGAGTTCATCATGTACTACTCTTACTACACAATTATAGGGCGCTGGATGGCGCGCTGGATATATAGACTATATATACAGCGCAACGTGTATCAGGCGGGTCCTAAGTCTCTCAAAATTGATACCAGCAGTCAGGTATATCGGCGCGAAAAGGAATGTTTTGTGTTTGGAGTTTTTTGCGAGTGAGTCGGTTTTTGATCCATTTTAAATTTTATTCATCAGGGGTGTCGACCCTTGTCACTCCGCCGCCAAAAAGAAGAATGAACGGCTGGCTGTTATTCTGATTTTTCTTGGGGGACCTCGCCCTGTGGTCTCGTGGAGGTTCTGTGTTTTATCGCTGTGGTGGTGGGGGCGGTATCATTTATTATCATTTCATCTTTTCTGCTGCTGGTGCTGCTGCTGGTGCTGCTGCTTGTTGTGTTGGTGCTTTTTTTGGTATTAATATTAATAGCTGTGCTTGTTGTGCTGCTGCTGCTGCTGGGGCGGCTGGGGCTGCTGGTGTGCTGCTGCATTGCTGCTGTGTTCGTGGTGTGTTGATTGGTGCTTTTTGATACTTTACACTTGCCACCATGAGGCAGCCCCGAGTTTCACCTCCATTCGACCATTTTGCGCATTTTTTCATTTGTCGTAAAAAACCAGAAATCGGCGACGACGGTAAAATTTTTTGGGGGAAAGTATGTTGCAGCTGCACAGCAGCAGCAGCAGCAGTAGTAGATAGTGTTCCCTAGGATCTTTGTTGTAATCCCGAGAAACTGAGAAAATAAAAAGAGTTAACAGGCGGCGCGGCGGTAGGTTCAACAACTGGTTCCGGCGGCACGAGATATACCTATACCAGGTACTAGACTAGTCTATACAAGTGCCAGGTTTATTTCTCGGGTATACAAATAATCGACGACAAGCGACAAGCGACAGCAAAGAAAGGGGGGGGTCAACAGGCAAGATCCTCTTTACGTCTTGTACCAAGTATCTGGTACTTCGAAGCAGCTTCGCAGTAGTACCCGGTTCTAAATTATTTGTTGCTGCTGCTGGTTTGGTCAAGATTTTTACGGCGCGGTCGAGAATCCGACGCGAAACACTGCTGCCTGCCGCCCTCTTTCGCACCTGATGTGTATGATATGATATGTAGCCTATGTGTGTTGTGATCGACTCTCTGGATCCTACATGTTGGAACCTCCAGTTAGTAGTGCCTGGTATGTATCTAGTATTCATCCATGTATACTTGGTGTATGATATGATATAGACTATACCTGGTGTGTATGTGATAACGCGTCACGACTCACAACCCGTGAAAACTTGGAGGATCGATGTGTATTTTTCGTTTGTTCTTCGTCAGAGTGAAGAATAGAGGGAGTTAGCACTTGGCCATGAAAATGACCGCCGCGTCACCATTGATTTTTTCTTGTGTCAAGTGTCGTCATCGTAGTGCTCGTATTGTACAGGCCGCGACCGCCTCCAACGAAAAACCCGGAATCGGTTTTCACTCGAAGACGCCGAAGAAGGAGATGGAACCACGAACAGATAACAGCCTGTACCATACAGCGAGATAGCAAGAAACAGGCAGGGCGTGAAAATGTAGTATTCTCTTCACCACCACCAGGGTACTACGACATGCCTTCGTTTGAAACCATGCCCAAGATATGCTCCCGTCCTGGATAATGCTCATACACACCCCCTCCGGGCTATGCTCATACTCTCCCCTTCCCCTTCCCAGTCCCCCCTCCTCCCCCCCCTCCCCTCGCCCCTCCCCTCTCCCTCCCCCCCCCTCCCCCCTCCCCCCTTCACCCTTCCTCCTTCCCCCTCCCCCCTCCCCCCTCCCTCTGCCCCCCTGCCCCCCCCCCCCTGCCCCCTTCCCCGCCCCTTCCCCTCTGCTGTCAACAAGTCGAGCAGACCAGGATAGCTCAAGCTGTCGTCAGCACCGACGACATAACCTGGCTACTGGATTCCTCCGAGACCGACCACGTGGCGACCCCGACGGACAAAACAGCGTGCGCAAGCACCGGTGGCGGCGGCAGCAACATCGACGGTGGTGAAGGGGGCGTGTCCGATCGCCACCCTACCCCTACCCCTACCCCTACCCCAACCCCAACCCCAGCCCCAACCCCGACCCCGACCCCGACCCCAACCCTGTCCAAGCGCCGATTGCGACTGGTGGGAGGCGTTGATATATCGTTCGTCAAGGGCAGCGAGGAAAACGCCTGTGCGTCTGTAGTGGTGCTGGCGTTCCCTTCTTTGGAGGTGGTGTACGAAGCGTTTGAGAAGGTCACGATGGAGCACCCGTACATGTCCGGTTTTTTAGCCTTCCGTGAGGTAGGAGAGTGTTGGATGTTGTATCGTGTAATGTGATAGCTGTCAGTACACCGTCCGGTTTTTCAGCCTTAAAAGAGGTAGAAGGGTGTGGAATAGCTACTGATGAGCTAGCAGTCAGCGCAACGTAATCGATGAGCTGATAGTAGTAAGCACACCGCAGCTTCTGAGCTGGCAGTCAGTACATGAGAGCTGCTGAGCAACCAGTCAACACTCCATCACCAGCCAGAACCCAGTACGCCATAGCTACAGCACACTAGCTACTGAGCTATTAATAGCTACTGAGCTAACAGCCAGCACACCGTAGCCACTGAGCTGGCAGTCGCACACCATAGCCGCCTAGCGCGCCGTAGCTACTGAGCTAGCAGTCAGCACGCCGTACCTCTTGAGCTAACCGTCAACACACTATAGACAGCCAGCACACCATAACTACTGACCATGCAGTCAGCACATCATGGCGACTGAGCTAACATCCAGCGCGTGATAACTACTCAGATAGTACTCAGCACATCATGGCTGCTGGGCTACCATTCAGCCCGCTATGCCCACTGAGCTATTAATATTAGTCAGCGTACCATCCCCCCTGACAGAGCAATCATCACTTCATGCGGGCGCACCCTCTGTTAGATGCATCCACACCGTGTAACCGCCGAACTAACAGTTCGGCGCTGACTGTTGGTTGGCTCAGTGATTGGGGTACCATATGTACTTCGTATACCGTAACAGTGAAATCAAACGTCTCCCCCGAGGCGTTTGCCTCAGATCGCTATTGTCGACGAAAACGAGCACATTCCGGGGTAAACATCCCCTATTCGAACACAAAAGCGAAGAACGCCCGGCCATATCGTAGACGCCCCCCCTTTTCTACTTATTGGGGTGAAAGCCCCGGGGGTGAACTTCCCGGGGCGTAGGTGGCAAACACATTTGAGTGGGGGGAACGGAGCTGTTACCGAAGCATGCAAGAGGGTACACGACAAAAAGAGGAAGGTGGAGATGAAAAACAAATCGGATTGTTGGCATCACTGCTGTATACGATTAGAAAAAATAAATAAATGTTTGTTTGAATGTTTTTGCTTAGTTTTAGGATACCCCCCGTCCTCTCTGGGTTGAAAAACGACGCGTATGAAAATACGTGGAAGTGTGGTGAGCTAAAGCTTTATTTTTCCCCATCCGCCGGAGGATAAAAAAAAAAGAAAAAAAAAAGGAATAATGTCGCTTTTTTTTGGGAGGGGGGGGGGCACCCCTGGGTCACGTACTAATCTTGTAACTCCCAAGGGTGCATTTAGTAGTAGGGTACCCGGGTACCAAAACTGGTTATTCTTGGTCGTGCTGTACCGGGGTAGGTAGCGGATAAATCTCAAGAGTATATTCCCAGAGTATGTAAACTACAACACTACAAATTCGTCTGGACTGGCCGGTCTTCGCGTACCCCGGTTACTTGCGCGGTGGCCCATTGTTTTTATTTTTTCGAAAGCTTTTTCATGCTGTAAGTATTGCACTGCTGGCTGTATATCGCTCATGGGAACGCCTATCTATGTTCTCCTTTTCTCACTCGCGACACCCCCGGCATTTCAAGCCAACCACATCCCGTAGGAAAACCTTGCACCCCTACTAAAACCACCCTCCCTTTGTAGACAGACCCCAAATCTCTGCTCTAGGAACAAGCCGCACGTCGCTCGTTCCACCCGTCATTCCACACTACAAGAATGACTCATCTCTGATTCGCAAGTGGTTCAAATATACGGAAAATATGGGTACGGTTCGAAATATCTCGTCAAGATGTTTCCATGTAATAGAAGCACCCCTCGGGGTTTGCGCTCTCCCAGCTGCGAAGAAAGCTGGTTTGGGAATCCGCCTGGCGGTGCGTGTCATCTTGGGTGTCATATTCATGGCGCATTCATTCTGCGATGGTGGATGCTTTCGCGCCTATCAAAATAGTTTTTTTCGGAAGCTCTCCCAACATCATGAGGAGCTCTATACACAAACCTCATCAAAAATCACACAAGAACTACACTGTGTTTTTCTGTTTTCGAAAGGGAAACCTGATGAAACAGTCCCATCATGGTATATGTAGATATGCCCCTTCCTTCCCCACCACCCCGCACCATCGCCTAGAACTAGCACCACGCGAATAGCAAACCCCTACATCTACGCGACATGATTTGAAAAAAAAACTTTCGCCCCCCCCCCCCCCCCCACCCCCCCCCCCCCGCTTCCCCCCCCCACCCCCTCACCCCCTCGAACGCTCTGCCCTCTCTTCACTGGTTGTACGACTTACAGGATAGGATTTATAGTTGCCACGCACAGATTGAGCTGCCCCCGCCCCCCCTCCCCCCCGCCCCGCTCCCTCTTGATCAAACCCAGGCCCCCACGTCCTTAAAAACTCCGTCCTCCCCTCACCGGTTATTTGACTTCCAGGATTCACTTGATAAACTGATGCATTTCCTTCCACAGCTGTCAGATTTTCTCGCTCAAAAACGGGTTTTATAATTTCCGCGCACAGACTGACTAACATTACCCTGTTGACCCTGATAGCTACATTCTGTAGTTGCAAGGGGAGTCGCCGACCTCTATCCTTAATGAGGACACAGAACCCGTAATACGCGCAATCGGAGCATCACACACAGCTCGCAAAGATGATTCTCGACAAAATCTTCGATCTCACAGCTGGAGTGTATTTTTATTTTTATAATATAGAAACGCCCCACCTACTATCGAAATCCGCCAGAGTTATAAACACTTCCACGCCCTGGATATCGCCTCGTTATCGTTTCAAAGCCGTCCATGCCGCTGCTGCAACTCCCACCCACCCCCGCCCCCAACGCCCCCTCCTTCCCCACCACCCGCACCATCGCCTAGACCTAGCACCACGCGTATAGCAAACCCCTACATCTATGCGACCTAAGCCCTCCCCCCCCCGCCCCCGCCCCCCCCCCGCCATATTCCCCCCCCCTCCTCCACAAGAAATATTTATAGTTTCCACGCACAAATAGACCTGCCCCACCCGTCCCCTCCCCCCCCTCCCCCCCCCTCCCCCCCCTATTCAAACCCACCCCGCCCCCCTTTTGATCAAAATCAGGCCCCCACGTCCTTAAAAACTCCGCCCTCCCCTCACCGGATATTCGACTTACAGGATTCACTTGATAAACTGATGCATTTCCTTCCACAGCTGTCAGATTTTGTCCCCCTCAGAAACGGGTTTTATAGTTTCCGTGCACAGGCTGCCTAACATCACCATGTTGACCCTGATAGCTACACTGTAGTTGCAAGGGGAGTCGCCGACCTATATCCTTAATGAGGACACAGAACCCGTAATACGCGCGATCGGAGTATCACACACAGCTTGCAAACATGAGTTTCGACAAAATCTTCGATCGCACAGCTGGAGTGTATTTTAATTTTTATAATATAGGTTAGGTACATTCCGCCTAACGAACGATGCCAGGAGACGGCACTTTGACTCCTTGACCGACGGCACCTTGATGACCGACGGCAAAAAATTGCGACATTTACCTCGACTGACTGACGCCAAACTACTAGGTTTTAGTGAGGAAGAATCGGTTTGACACCCTCGGCCGCTGGACGTTTCTCCTTGACTGACCGGTCTCCTGACATATTTTGCCGCCCATCGGTTTTCCAACGACATTGGTTATAGTTCCTCCGTTGACCAATGGATGATAATTGAGGAGCCCCGTCACTCGGGGAACGTTTTGGCCCACAAGTGCTAACCCTTTGATAACTAACTGTTGTAGGGTTCATCGCATCTTAAGGGTGCAGGAGAAGAAGCTTCTGAGCTTTTTAACATGATGAGAAGAAGCTCAATATCTCACCCCGAAGCATGGTGACTTAGAAGGCATTCGATCGCCCAACCCGACTTACACAGCAGTTCTATGCGCTCACTAGTCCTGAAACAAGCATACTCGCAACAGTATCACACCACACCGGGGAGTTCCTCGCCCTTGGAGGGGCTCAACCGGCCAGAAAAAAAGCATTCAACCCAAAAGGTGCAATTTTATTACGCATGCTACTTCGATAGAGGTATACCTTTTTTTGGCGACAATGGTTTCTGAATGACGGGGCTCCTTAACCTACTATTACGGAGGACGATAGTAAATAGGACCAAATACTGTTAGTAAAAATAGATGAATACCGAAGTATATAGGTTTTTGTGTCCACCGTAGGTCCTATTTACTAGGGTCTCCCGTAATAGTACTATCGTCGGAAAAAAAGGCCGTTTTTTTCTTTGCATGATTCTCGTTGTATACCTAGGCCATGGGATTTTTCTGGGATTTTTCATCCGGTACTTGTAGCAGTTTTAGTTTTCTCCAAACCAGATCCTTTGGGAGAGGTCTTGAGCTCCCAAATTGAGGGGTAGTTTTAAGAAAAAAAAGTGATGCACCTCTATCGCATCACGCGTCCAAACCCTACCGTGGGATGGCTCCGAGTCCCATGCGTTAGAGAGGCAGGATATATGCGAGTTTGACTTGGTTTGTCTTTCGCACGGCGTTTCGTGCCGCCCCCGCCGCAGGTGGATCACCTCGCAAGACTGCTGGAAACCCTTAAGCGAGAACGCCCAGGTATGCTAAGAGAGAGGCCAGGAGGGGAGAGGGGGGGAGGATGGAGCAGGAAGATCGGAGAGATGTGCGTTTATATGTATCTTACACCTCTGTCCCGTATCCCCCAGAATGTTCTGTGCGAGCCCCGAACCACGCCGCGCTTTTCCCTCCCGTAACCCGCCGACGTGGAAACGATGTCGCCCCCCGCCCAATTCCGCCCTACCCCACCCCATTCCACCCTACCCCACCCCACCCCACCCCACCCCACCCCACCCCACCCCACCCCACCCCACCCCACCCCACCCCACCCCACCCCACCCCACCCCACCCCACCCCACCCCACCCCACCCCACCCCACCCCACCCCACCCCACCCCACCCCACCCCACCCCACCCCACCCGACCCGACCCCACCCCACCCCACCCCACCCCACCCCACCCGACCCCAACCCACCCCACCCCCCCCTCATCCCACCCCAACCCACCCCATCTCACTCCAAACGAACCCCAAATCTAACCTATCCTATCCTAACCCAACCTATTCTTACTCCTTCCAACGACAAAGCCAGCAAAGCTAAACACTCGTTGCTGTGTATGATACTGCCAGCGTTTCGTTTTAATGTTCTGTCCGTCACCGTCGAAGCTTGCTCGTGTTACCACGACACGTGTAGACTATTCGATTAGCATTATTTTCCACGGCGGTGAGGTGACCGACTCTCCAACCTCACGACCGGCCGGCCGACCGACCGAACGACCGACCAACATAGCAGCATATCAACCGTGCGGATAATGCCTGTCGACGCTCTGTCTCTGTGATAAGAGCTGCAGAGGTGGCACCGTGTGAGTGTCGTTGAAGATCGCTCGTAAAGAGAAAGAAGAAACAAGATATTCTGGAAAAGTGGCGGTTGAGGCCAAAAGGTGGAAACGAAAGAGAGATGGAAAAAGAGATGTTGCGAAGCGTACTTCGGCAGGTGCAGGTGCACCACCTTTTTTTCCTGAGGTCTCCTTAATTTGGGAGCTTATTAAGACGTCTCCCAATAACTGATTTGCAGAAACTGATTCGCAGAAAAGTAAAGCTGCTACGTACCGGATGAAAAATCCCCCATGGAGTTGTTCTACGATTGCCCCCCCAATTTTTCTTTGACGGAATCGCCGGCTTTGAAACCGGCTCCCGGCCGTAATTCCTGAAATACGGTGCCCCTTTCCACCCCGACGTCATCGTTCGATAATGCTTTCGTTTGCAAACAAGGAAATACATGGAGGTTTTTTTTCCCTAGCATCTTGCTGCTCGTGTCGGGTAGCCATGAAACGTTCGTCAACCCCTTTGGAGCCCCCAAATCCCTCCCTATACTAAATTCAAGTAAAAGTGTCCCCAAGAAGGGGTTCCAGTTGTGAAGGGGTTAAAGAAATCGCCGGATTTGGGGAGGGGCTGTAATCGTAGAATCAGTCATTTCCGACGATTTTGGGTTATTAACCCCTTTACAACTGGAAACCCTTTTTGGGGACAAAGTGACTTGGATTTAGTATAGGGAGGGGTTTGGGGGCTCCTAAGCCCCGTCATTCAGAAAACGTTTCAGACCGAAACTGCTCCATCTATCTCTATCGTAGCACGCGTCGGAAAAGAGTGATCGAGGTAGGCAGCGCCGTCACCGGAAGATCACGGGACATTGCCCATCCTACGGACGGATGCACTCTACGGGTTGCCGTACGTACTAGCCGACACTCCGTCCTACACCTAACGTTCCCCACAAGAAGGCTCTTCGTAACGTTCCCCGATACTCGTCATGGTGATAAGCTAGATTGCAGCTTGATTGAACATACAAGCCACCGATCCGGGGGGCGTGAAGGAACCAACCGAGTTTCGCCGCATTCGATTCGTAGGTTTCAGTTTTTGGGCCGAGCGTTTCGTTTCTGACCGCTTGAGCTCCCAACGTGTGAAAATATCGGTTGATGTGATAACTTTCCGAGTACAATGGCTGTTTTTAGAGCTAGCGCACAGAAATGCCGGTCGTATTGCGCGGACGACTGTCTTCGAAATAGTCGTGTTTGGGGTGAGACATCGACAGGTATCCTCATGTTAGGAGCTCAGAAAATTCTTAGAAAATTGGTGCATGCACCCCTAGAGCGTGGAATGCCCCCGTATATTGTATTTCTCCGCATCTAGAAAATGTGCTCAAGTGTACCCATGCGTAGCGACTCCAAACCAACTAGAGACGAGTGGACGGCAAAGTCCATAATATAAATAACCCACCGACCGACTAGCCAACCAATCAGAGAAACCGACTAATCAATAAATAAAATGACCAGCCAACCAACCATATAAACACCCAACCGAACGAACAACCAACCGGTCAACCAACCATTCAACAAACTCACCGAACGAGCAACCAACCGACCAACCGAACAATCCACCGCCCGACCAACAGATCACTTAACGAACCGATTCAACCAACTAGTCAACCGACCGACCAACAAACCAAACAACCAGTCATCCAACGGGCCAATCACCCAACCAACTAACCAATCATACCACCGTACAACCGACGGACCACCCCAAAAAGCAGCCAACCGACCAACCAACCAACCGGTCAGCCACCCAACGTACCTACCAACCAACTGACCAACAAACAGATCGACCAACCAACCAATCAACCAACCAACCGACAAACCGACCGAGCAATCAACGAACCAATCAACAACATACCGATCTTCCAGAACGATCAACCGTCCAACCGACCGACCGACCGACCAATCAACCATCCAACCGACCAACTAAACAACCAACCAATCAACCAGTCAACCAACTAAACAACCAACCAACCAACCAACCAACCAACCAACCAACCAGCCAGCCAGCCAATCAACCAAGTAGCCAGCCAACCATCGCCGTTTCATTTACTGACGTCACACACCTTTGCTCACAATTTCTACTTTTTTTTTTGTGATCCCTCGCTGCTGCTGCTGCTGCTGCTGCTGCTGCCATCATCGGCCATCACAACACACCTCGGATACCTTCTTCCCTCTGTCTTTCGCACGGCATGGCGTGGCGTGACTTGGCGCGACTTGCCTTGGGTGGAGGCTTGAGAAGACCTGCAGCCAGACGTGCTCTTCGTGGACGGTAACGGCCGCCTCCATCCTAGGGGGGCGGGGCTAGCGTGCCACCTTGGCGTCGTCACTGGACTGCGCACAATAGGTCTGGGCAAGACCTTCCTGCATGTCGACGGGCTAACGAAGGCAAACGTACGAGAGGCGAGTTTTATAATAGTAGTATTATTGCCCTTGGTAGGCTTATACTGTACCCAATATACGAGCAACTGCTGCCTTGTGGCATTATCGACCTGGGCAAGACCGTCCTAGACTACCATTTCCCCTTCATAGGGAGACAGTATTCGTTCTGCTAGCAATTACTTTGGCGTGGTCGGCGTGGGCTAGACCTTCCTACGTGCGGACGGGCTGGCTGCAGTAATATTAATATGCTAGGAGACCGAGGTTTGACCGCTTGACTGACCGCCCCCTACGCTAGAACTAGTACATAAAGGCCGTGACACGCCCAGGATGACCGGTCTCCTTTCCAAAGATGCTATACTAAGTAGTAAGAGAGCGGATTGGCCCCTTGACCAACCGCCCCCTACACTAAAACGAGTATGTTAAGGTCAGAAGAAGTCATGACGCGCCCATAATGACGGGTCTCCTTGTTATTTAGCATGTTTGGACGTGGATGCGGACAGCTGTTACGCAGGGGTGCCGCTGTACGCTAATGCTAGCCTTTTTTCGTGCGGTAAAATATGCGTTGCGTTTTCTTCTTGCGTCCCCTCCCTCACCCCCTTCTTCCCCCTTTCCCCCTCCTCACAAACTTCCTTCGCCCCCCCCCCCCCCCCTCCTCTCCCCTCCCCCCCCCCCCCCCCCCCCCCCCTCCCCGGCTACCCCTCCCCACCTCCTCCCCCACCCCCCAAACCTCTCCCTCCACAACTCCACGCGCTCGCAGCTCGCCCCCCCCCCCTCCTCTCCCCTCTTCTCCCCCCCCCCCCCCTCCCCGGCAACCCCTCCCCACCTCCTCCCTCACCTACCAAACCTCTCCCTCCACAACTCCACGGGCTCGCATACGCTCGCCCGGGATGTGTGCTGTCCCTGGGACGCGGACGCAGTGTGGCGATGGTTTCGTTGTCACGGTTTATTCCTATCAACGATGATAGTCAACGACCCGCGTGTTCTTTGGACTAAACATTTTTCATGTTTTCCTTTCGGAAGCAGAGGGGATACTCATATTATACACACATAGCTTGGCAGAAGCGGAGGAACCTCCTTTTTCTGCTGAAAACGTTCTATTTTCTTCCAATAGATTGTTTTTGCAACGTATTATAATGGAAGAAAAAAGGTTTTCGGGACAACTCACGCTCACTCACAGACGACGTTTTTGTTTTCGTTTTTGTTTTCATCAAATTCCTGGTATAAAAAAAGCCAGTTGTGTTGTGAGAAAGTTCGTGTGGCCGCGTTTGATTGGTCGGTGTATGACGTCCTCCCGAACCCAACAAAAATTAAAAGAACACACATAAAAAACTACAGCAGTTCGGGACCCATGCATGCATGGCGACAACTTGAAAAAAAAACACGATGATGACTGCGATCTTATCATCAAACGTCCACGTGGGAACAGCGTGCGGAATATCTCCACATCCTGCACGAAGAGGTTCACGCTTTTGGCTCACAGCTGCTGCACTGTTCATTTCCATTGCTGTTCGGACGCATCTCCTACGCAAGCAAGCGACCCACACGGATTGCGCCTTGTGGTCGATGCTCGCTGTACACCGTGTGGTTCGACTTCCTTGGTCATTTTTTTTTCTTGGTCTGAATCCTCAAAGAAAGAGGATACCTGGTACAATAATAGTTGATATTATACGTAATATTGTTATTACTTCGGTAGTTAATATTATAGGTAATATTATTACCAATCGACACAGGACGCGCATGGAAATGCGTGGAAGTGTGGTGAGCTAAAGCTTTATTTTTTATTTTTCCCCATCCGCCGGAGAATAATAAAATATATATTATAAAAAAAATGAAAATACACTCCAGCTGTGAGATCGAAGATTTCGTCGAAACTCATCTTTGCAAGCTGTGTATGATACTCCGATCGCGCGCATTACGAGTTGTGTGTCCTCATTAACCCCTTTAGAGCCCCCGAACCCCTCCCTATACTAAATCCAAGTAATTTTGTCCCCAAAAACGGGTTTCCAGTTGTCAAGGGGTTAAGGATATATATATATATATATTACTACCATCACAGGCATTATATTTTGCCCTCCCACATTAATACTAGTAATATAGCGTACCCCGCAGTGGTATTAATAGTAGCATTAATAGTGATAGTAATAGCAGTAGTAGTAGTCGTTCCGATATAAATAGAACCTCTTTCCATGGCAGCAATCATCATAAGGTACGTCGTAATAGAAGGGAGACCGCGGTGGATGAAGGCAGGAAGGAGATGGCAGACAGGGTAGCAAGGTACCAGGCCGACTTGTAGGTACATAGCACTTTTCGTCTTTTTCTGGGGTATTTTTTTCCCCTTTGTTCCCTCCTTGCGTGTCCAGGTTTTTGGCTCGTGTTTGGATTATCTTATTTTGGTTTTACTTTACTTTATTTTATTTCATTTTATTACCTGGTATGTTTCTTTTCCGAGCTTTGGCTCTCCTTTCCGGTTGGGTTGTTTCTTCGATTTCCCCTTCATTTTGTTTGTTTCATTTTTTATTTTATTTTTATCTTTGTTTTTATTTGTTTTCTTATTTTGTTTTTGTTTTTTGTTTTTGTTTTTGTTTTTGTTTATTTCGTATTTCTCTCTTCCAATGTATTTCTGTTGCTGACGTATGTATGTTGTGCCTGTCGTACCCAGTACTAGGGCATGACATTGCGTTGTCGAATGCATTACGATGCATTATCTCTGTGTCGTAGCTTGTGACCACAGAGCTGATCTTTCTAGGGTGAAGAATCAGTACGGACACTGGGTGTGCTGGATGTCGACGAGTAGAAGAACGGTTTAATGTGAAGAACACACACACACACACGTCGTGGCAGTATCTGTCCTATGACCCTCCGCCAACCATTTCTTGATTTCCTTTCCCCGCATCTTTTTCATTCTTTTTAGCTTCTACTCTGTACCGATGTTATAAAAATAGAAATACACTCCTCCTCCTCCCCAGCTAGCTGCGAGATCGTAGATTTTGTCGAAACTCAGCTTTACTTTGCAAGCTGCGTGCGTGTGTGATACTCCGATCGCGCGTATTACTGGGTGTGTGTGTCCTCATATATTATAAAAATGAAAACACACTCCAGCTGTGAGATCGAAGATTTTGTCGAAACTCATGTTTGCAAGCTGTGTGTGATACTCCGATCGCGCGTATTACGGGTTGTGTGTCCTCATTAAGGATATAGGTCGGCGACTCCCCTTGCAACTACAGTGTAGATATCAGGGTCAACAGGGTGATGTTAGTCAGTCTTTGCCCGGAATCTATAAAACCCGTTTTTGAGGGAGACAAAATCTGACAGCTGTGGAAGGAAATACATCAGTTTATCAAGTGTATCCTGTAAGTCGTAAAACCGGTGAGAGGAGGGCGGAGTTTTGTTAAGGACGTGGGGGCCTGGGTTTGAACAAGAGGGGGCGGGGGGGGGGGGGAGCGGGACGGGCAGGGCAGCTCAATCTGTGCGTGGAAACTATAAAGGGGATAAATCTGACGGTCTTGGAAAGAATGCACCAGTTTTTATAGTCTATCCTAATCCTCATCAACACTACATCCCCACCGGGTATCCAGGTAATAAATTGTTGCGTATGCATGTATAAAGATAGCACAGCATAGATAGTAGATATAGAGCTGTCGCCGTAGGAACACGCGCGCAGCAGGGAATATAAAACCTGTCACTGGCTTCGACTTGTTGTGTGCGAAACATATATACTTGCGAAGTATGTAGTCTAGTCTATATATTATACAAATGCATATATACGAATAAAAATACTATAATATACGTATAAACGCGTCGTCAGCTGTGTGTGTGTGAGTCCGACAAAATTTGGGGTCGATACTCACCATCTTTGTAAACTGCGTGAGTGATACTACACCGGCCGCTCGTTTTTACAGATAGTAGTAGTAGCAGACGGATCATCCTTTGAATATAGACTATTATACATGATTCGAGGATAGGACCTAGCTCGGGTGTATTCTGCTGCCAGGGTTAACATGAACATTTTTGGCCGGCGGCGGCGGACTTATTTATATATATAATCCGGCTTCAGTGACATCGAACGGGCCCCCCTGTTTTTATGCACGGTATCACATAGAAACTCCCTCCCATGCATGATCTCGGAATCATCCCCTACCCTATTTTATTCGATGCATAGTCAGTACTACGCAGCTTTTTTCAGGTTGGCTCGTTTTTGATACTTACCCCCCTCTGCTATTATGAACACAACAATGCACTCCACCACCAGTTAGCTGTGAGATCGAAGATTTTGTCGAAACTCATCTTTGCAAGCTGTGTGCGTGATACTACTACTACTCCAATCGCGCGTATTATTACTGACTGAGTGTGTGCCCTCATTGAGGATATAGATAGGTCGGCGACTCCCCTTGGAACAGGGTAGCTTGTACCAGGGTCAGCAGGGCGATGTTAGTCAGTCCGTCCCCTGCTATCTATTGAACAATTATATCTATCTGTTTCGTGTATAAATATTCGACGCGCAGCCTGGTACACTCAGTTTTTTTTTTGTTTCACCCTTTTTTCCTTGCTTGTTTTTGCCCCTTTACATTACAAACCTATTCGATGCACGAAATCAGCTTTTTGTTTTGAGCTTTAAAAGCGGAGTAAACGCCTCTCGGCTGCGATGCGCGCGTGATTTTGACTTTTTTTTTTTTTTTCGGGGGGGGGGGGATTCTTGGTCTAGGATGATGACTCGAGAAAAAACGAGAAAAAAACACGGCAACAATCTCTTAAAATATTACTAAAAACATCACATTAAACTTTAATGGGAACTGAATTAACACATATATATGTCAAGGGGTGCGGTCTTTGTACGAATTTACCATACATAACAATTGAGAAAAAATAAAAAGTGTTGTTTCATAGAATAGGGGGCACCTATATACTCTATAGTGCCGGTTGCCGCTACAGTGCCGACAATACTGGCACTGCAGCGGCAACCGGCACTACAACCGGCACTACTCCTCACGTCACCACTACTACTACTACTACTATACTACTGCTGGTTGTTTCTATCTACTACTGTGCCAAGCAATATTCCACAGGCACCATACATACATAGCGGGAAACCGGCACTACTACTCAACCGGGACTATAGAGGGACCACTAGTAGTGAGTGGTGCTGTTGTATACCTGGTATTTGTTTTGCTTGGTTTTATAAGTATAGTATGCAACTACCGTATATTAGAGTGAAACATAGATGTACCACGCAGCTTGCAAATTTGAGTTGCAACCATTCAATCGGTCGTACTCACAGCTGCCGTTTCACTTGGTTTTATAAATATATTATGTTGATACGATGACCCCTTTCTACTGCCCTTTTCTACTTAGTAACTGTCTTATTTATGCCTCGGGAGTAGGGGGTGTGTGTGGCTTCGGATTGTTTTTTTGGATGCCCCCTGGAGTCCGGGTTCCAGACGGGGACCCCACCCCGGCTGTTGCTTTTGTGAGAGCGTGCGTGAGAGCGTGGGATTTCATTGTGTCCGCCTGGGGTGCGTGATTCTCCCGGAGAAACATAAAAAATATCCCAGGAAGTTATTTTTCAACGGTGTGTGTGCCGTCAGCGTGCCAGCTGGCTGTGAGTTCGACCGGCTTGATGACTTGCGAGTACATATAGATAGTCGATGCTTTGCTGCGACAACACGTTGCAAGCTGTGTGTGTGTGTTTTTTTTTCATTTTGTGATTTGCAAGTTGTGGGAGGCTTGGGCTATACCTACATCTGCGGCTGCTGCTGCTGCTGCTGCTACTACTACGACTGCTGCTGCTTCTATGACGACTACTATACTACTACCTACTACAACTACTACTACTACTACTACTACTACTACTACTACTACTACTGCTACTACTGCTACTACTACTACTACTACTCTACTACTACTACTACTACTACTACTGCTACTACTCCTACTCCTGCTGCTACTACTACTATTAATCCTGCTGCTGCCTTACCTACGCACGGCAACACTTTTGCTATGTTTATCATCCGACCTGCTTCATTGTTTATCCTCCACCTCGTTATATGTTGTTGTCATCCGGCTTCGTTTTTTGTATTCCGACTTGTTACATCGTTTGTCATCGGATGTTAGTTTGTCATTCGACAATGTGCAGCGCGAGGGTCTTATCACAATTGCGAGTACTTGGCTGTTATTTACATAATAATAGCTGTTAGTCGCCAGAGGCCAGAGTTTCACGACTATTAGCTACTGGTAGTCGGTAGTTGCCGCTCGCCAACTAAGGGACTGTACTCATCAAGTCGACTGGCGAATCCAGCTGATGGCCAGTCGACTAGCCGACTTAAGTCGGGCGAGCGAAGCGAGCCAAATTAGCTTCTCCCGACCCCCAGCCCAAAACATAAAAAGGCATCCCTACAAGTATGGAAACCCAGTAAGTCGGATAGTCGGCACCTCCGGGAAACGACTAGCTATTAGTCCGACTAATAACTATCTGGTACTTGATGACTCAAGTCGGGCCGACTCACAACCTTAGTTATGTATGGGTTTTTACCAGGACAGCATTATCTCTTTACTACCCGACATGACCCCCACACTAATTCCAAATAGTTTGACCCCCCCCCAAAAAGTGGGTGCATTCTGCAGGTCTTGAACGTGCACCGAGCAACACCACGATGGTTGTCGATTGCCATCCCGGCGTTTGTCTCCCCCCACACACACACAAGGTCGCGTTTGGTGCACGCGATGACTGCCTGGTCGGTGGAACTGGACGTGTTCCGTCCCGGCATTATATTATGAAAATAAAAATACACTCTAATAATAGCTGTGAGATCGACGACTTTGTCGAAACTCTCCTATGTTATCGGGTGGGGACACCGAGTGTCCCCAGCAGGTCTGCATATTGAGCAGCCCCTCGGAGAGTACTCGCTTTCTTAGCAGTAGAGTAGAGAAGCAGCTTAATTATTTCCACAGAGCCCCGGATAGTACTGAGAGCCGAGGCGCATGCCTCGGTTTCATTTCCTGGCTATATCCCGAATAGAAAATGACTTATCATACGAAAACGGCCTATTAATTGCGTATCAAATCAGATAAATTGCAGGCCTTTCAAGGCCGTACCTCAACGACTCATCTTTGCAAGCTGTGTGTGATACTACTCCGATCGCGCGTATTACTGGGTGTGTGTGTCATTTTAAGGATATAGGTCGGCGACTCCCCTCGGAACTTTAGTGTAGCTTGTACCAGGGTCGACAGGGTGACGTTAATCCGTCTGTGAGCGGAAACTATAAAACCCGTTTTTGAGGGGGACAGAATCTGACGGCTGTGGAAGGAATGCTTCAGTTTATCATGTATATCCTGCAAGTCGTACAACCGGTGAGGGGAGGGCGGAGCTTTCAATGGGGGCGGGGGGTTTGAAAAGGATAGAGGGGGGGGATCAATCTGTGCACGGACGCTATAAAACCCATTTGGACGGGGGGACAAAGTCTGATGGCTGTGGAAGGAATGCATCAGGTTATCATGTATATCCTGTAGGTCGTATAAGCGGTGAGGAGAGGGGCGGAGTTTTTAGGGGGCGGGGGGGGAGTTGAAAATGGGGGGGGGGGAGGGGGGGGGGGAGGGGGGGGGGGAGGGGTACAGTAGGTCGCATAAATGTATAGGGGGCTACTGTACGCGTGGTGCTAGGTCTAGGCAATATATGAGATATACGACTTTATAAAAAATTGAAAGATTCTCCAGCTGTGAGATCGAATATTTCGTCGGAATCATATGCAGGGATGGGAGAGTCTATGGCGCTACGACTTCAGCTAGATGCATGAAATGAGTCCACCCCCCGCCCCACACAAGGTGCCGAAGTCCGCCCCAACGGCGGTTCTTAGTAGGATGCAGCTCACCCTTCATGCGACTCGCTAAACACCTCACACGACGCTTCGCGCTTTCGTGCAAGCATTGTCTGTGCCTGGTCGGTGAAGTACCGCCATGCTCCGTCCAGGCATACTAGGGATGCGAGGACCATACCACTACTATGGTCATACGACTACGGCCATGCGTGAATATCGAGTACACCCCCCACACCCCCCTCGCCACCGTTCCTACTCAACCTGTTATCCTTGCGGTATTGTGCGAGGATATCAGGTTCACAGAGTGGGTTTGAGCGCTCAGATTTCCCCTCTGTTGTCGTTGTTGTTGTTGTTGTTGTTGTTGTTGTTGCTTGTTCGAGATTCCCCGCCGTTCCGTGGAAGACACCAGTAGCAAGAACGATAACATCGGCAGCAAACCAGTCACAACGACAGCAACGACACAAGACAAACAAATAACAAACAACCGTCCATATACAACAAAAACCCCACGAAAACAACAACGTGATGAGAACAAGAGCAACAACAACTAGCACATAACAACAACAAGCAATACGCAACATAAACCACGACGATAACAACAAGCAGTACGCCGCATAAACGAGGACGACAGCAGCAACAACAACAACAGCAAGAACATGAATGTTAACAACGACAACAGTAACAACAACACCATTGCCACCTCCACCACCACCGCCAACATCGCCAGTTTCACATTACTTCCAGACCTTCACCCCCCGTCCCCCGCTTCTTGTTCATTGCAAGTAAGTTGTGCCTGGTCGGCGAAAACCCGACGTGTTCCGTCCAGGTTTTCTAGAGATGCGAGGGTTTATCGTCTATAGACCAAGGCCATGCATGGTGATGACCACACTTTCCCCCCCCTCGCTCCGTCTCGAAAGGCATGCGTGGTCAAAGGTGAAATGACTAAGGCAAGCGTCAAATGAGTACGCCCCCCCCTCTCTCCCCTCCACACCTAAAGACCAACATCGCCAGTTTCACACTACTTCCCGACCTTCACCCCTCCCCCCCCCCCCCCCCACCCCGCCTCCCCCCTCCCCCTTGCCCCCCTCTCCATACCAATCACCCTACAGCGTGTTCGCGCGTCGCTACTAGTGGGAGAGCGCGAGTCGCAGCTGGTGGGGGCTTCCGGAACAATCTGGGGAACGGCGCTCGTGCCAAGGGAAAACGAAAAGGAGAAGAAAGGGGGGAAGAGTAGCGCAGCAGTGACCAATCCGGTGTTCGTATCTGTGGGGCACAGGGTTTCCCTCGAGACCTGCGTGGCTTTGACCAAGGCGGTGGGAAGGTGAGCATGTTTTTAAGGACTTTTCTTGGGTCACAGTCCGACCCGCTGTTGGGTCAAGATGTTTTCATTAATCTCGCGGGTCGGATCGAGTCGCGTCGGGTCAGAAGGGTTTTAAACCTCACGGGTCGGGTCGGGACACCCTGACTCGATCAGACCCGACCAGACCAGACCCGTCCCGTGAAAAGCCCTGACACGGGTCGGGTCGGGTCGGCCCGGGTCAGAAGGGTTTTGAACCTCACTGGTCGGGTCGGGACACCCTGACCCGATCAGACCCGACCCGTGAAAAGCCCTGATACGGGTCGGGTCGGGTCGGGTCGGGTCAGAACGTTTTCAAACCTCACGCGTCGGGTCAGGACACCCTGATCCGACCAGACCCGATCAAACGAGACCCGACCCGCGAAAAGCCCTGATACGGGTCTGGTCGGGTCGGGCCGGTTCAGAAGGTTTTCAAACCTCACGAGCCGGATCGGGCCGGGTCACCCTGATCCGATCCGACCCGACTAGACGAGACCCGACCCGTGAAAAGCCCTGGTACGGGTCGGGTCGGGTCGGTTCGGGCCGGGTCAGAACGTGTTCAAACCTCATGGGTCGGATAGGGACACCCTGACCCGATCAGACCCGACCAGACCAAGCCCGATCCGTGAAAAGCCCTGATGCTTTCATGAAAATGAGAGACACGTCAGCAGCGATATCGAAACAAATAGTCCTGCTACTGCAATTCCTCTTTTTTAAAAGCCGGGTGTGATTGTGCTTTTGTTCTGGGTATTTTAATAAAATTACTCTTGACAACGTCAGCTGTGAGTTATCGACGAATTTAGGGTCGATGCTGCTCATCTTTGCAAGCTGCGTACTACACCGGTCGCTCGTTTTTTAGCGTTTTTTTTTCTTTCTGTATTGTACATACTACGTACTGGTGTTTATTTTGGTTTTGTTTTGTCTGTCAGTCAGTGTGCATTTGCACAATTTTTTTTTTACTTTCCCATCATCATGACGGCTCTGTCATGACGGCTCGTCCAGGTGGCCGCTGAGGGCAAAAATTGAGCTCCCAAAGTAAGCGTGATAAATAATTAAAAACTGTACCGGGTACATACTTCCTATTATTGCTTTCAATTTCTAGCCCAACTCGATAGGTCCCCCTCCCCCCCCCTCAACGGCCTTCTATATAAGCTGTGGTCACTGGTAACTGGTAAGCGGGCAAGGAGTCGTCCCTCCTCGCCCTTGCGTGCTTGCCTTCGTTTTTTTTTTCGCGTATTTATCGGGTTCAGCGCTCCCCCACTGTTGGTCGATTTCACCATCGAACTTTGTGCATTCGCCGGTCTCGCATCCATCAAAATAAACTTCCTATTGGCTATCGCAGGAATCGAGAATTTAGCCTGACATTCTCGAAGACAACCATTAACAGTAACAACGTGCTACCAGACATGCAGTAATATTGGCAATAGGTTTCTCTTGCTCTGTTGTTTTCCCTTGGAGCTTCTCCCGTTTCGGGGAATGTTTAGGATTTGTCAACGTTGAAGCTCATTCATGCTGCATAGCGTCGGACGGTAAAGGTAATAACCATAACGTGATTACCATTGCATTGGCTGCGAGTGTGCGCGATCAAGGTTTGAGCTCGACATATTTGGAGTGCAAATAAGTGGATTCTAACTACCGTGCGTACCATGTAGTAGTCATTCATATAATAACGCTGGGTCGTCGTGTAATACTAAGAATATTAATTGGAGGAAGGACTTATTATGTAGAATATTGTGTTGTCGGGAGATTTTGTTTGTCCCGTGCATATCTTCTCTTTTTCGACTGGTCAGTGCCGTTCGCTGCAAGTACATTCATACGTGTGTTGTTGTTGTTGTTGTTGTTGTTGTTGTTGTTGTTGTTGTCGGTGTTGTTGTTGTTGTTGTTGTTGTTGGTGTTTATGTTGTTGTCGGTGTTGTTGTTGTTGTTGTTGTTGTTGTTGTTGTTGTTGTTGTTGTTGTTGTTGTTGTTGTTGTTGTTGTTGTTGTGGTTGTTGTTGTGGTTGTTGTTGTTGTTGTTGTTGTTGTTGTTGCCGTCGGTGTTGTTGTTGTTGTCGGTGTCGTTGTTGTTGTTGTTGTTGTGGTTGTTGTTGTTGTTGTTGTTGTTGTGGTTGTTGTTGTTGTTGTCGGTGTTGTTGTGGTTGTTGTTGTTGTTGCTTTTTTTTTTTTTTTTTATCCTCCGGCGGATGGGGAAAAATAAAGCTTTAGCTCACCACACTTCCACGTATTTTCATACGCGCTGTTGTTGTTGTTTTTTTGACGATATGTCGCTATCGCCAGAATCAAGCCCGCGGTCACGTACCTGGTATAAAAATACGCTGTTCAATTTATTTTGTTTCCCCTTTTGTTTAGTTTGGTTTTGTTTTTCCTATTAGGCCGAGCGATGCCGTTCGCTGCAAGTTGCGTCGCTTAAGCGTGTGCCTTTGTGGGGAAACAAAAACCCGTCGAATAGGTGGACAAACGCTTGTCAGGTATCTTTTGTGAAACTGACTCCGGCAATTAAAAAGTTGCCAGGTATCTTTTATATATATTGGAAGAAATCTTCGATCTCACAGCTGGAATGTATTTTAATTTTTATAATATATTGGAGAGGTGTGATCTTTTGTAAAGCTGATTCGGGGACGAAGACGGCGGAAACTGAGAATTTAACGGGTGCTGCTATACATATGTACACGTGACCGTTCCTTCACAGCTTAGTGCTTGCGCCCTACAACTGCAGCGATATTTTTCGTTGTTATGTTCACCATCTGGCAATAATGTGCGGCGTTTTTTCGTTTTTTTCTTCAACGTTGATCACCCCACAAACATCCCCAGAAGGCGCAAGATCGACATCGTCTCCCCTCTAACACAAACACACACAATCTGTGTCTTGAAACAGTATGAACTGACTAAATTTATAGTACCGTGGGGTGGAATATAATTAATAGTTACTGTTTTAACAGTAAGGCGCTGTGAGGACTAGGATACATTGAGTAATTATTATATTTTTGTATATCTTGAACCAGTAGTATGAATTGATTGCATTTACCCTCCCCCCCTAAAATATATTATTTCTTGAACTTCGCAAATGTTCACATAAGCTGCAGGGGAACGGCCTAGAGCGCATTGACACCGACGGAAACGAAAACGAAAACGCAACACGAGAAAAAAAACGAGCACAAAAGCCTAAACCAAACCCGCCAAAAAGCATTTTTCTTTTTTGACAACGTGACGTATCTCACCTCTCGGACGGCTTCCGAGTGGTTTGGTCCCGAAACTTGGCTGCAGCATAAATCTTAACTGCTGTCGCTGGATGTGTGAATTATTTGCCCATTATATGCCCATGGTACGCGCATTGTTTCGGGCACTGTATGCGTGTTGTATATTTTTGTATATGCACTTTCTTTTTTCGCTGCGGTTTCATTGTACGAGCATTATTCGAAACGTTGGTGAGGTCCTAAAGGCTAAGTGTTGTCACGTGCTGCATATGCGCATTATATATGCTTTGTATGCTCATTGTACACTATGTGTGCGCTGTATGCGCATTGCATGCACACTGTATGTGCTTTGTATGGCTACTGTGCGCGCTTTTGTGAGCGCATTGCGTTCGCGCTGTAAGGGCATTGTATGCGCGTTGTCCAACTTTTGCGTGCAGTTCTAAAGGCTAAGCGTTGTCGCTTACTGTATGCACCTTGTGCGCGCATTGAATGCTCATTGTATACGTATTGTATGCGCATTGCATGCGCATTGTACGTTCATTTTATGCACATTATACAATTATTGTATGCGCATGGTATGCTCATTGTATGTGCATTGCTCAATACGTATGTGAAGTTCTAGAGGCCAAGTGCTGTCGCGAGCTGCATGCAGATTGTATGCGCGCTGTATGCGCATTGTATGCGCATTTTGAGTTCCTTGCACATGCATTGTATGCGCATTGCCCTAACCGTGTTTTCGCCGTGCGGATGAAGCGAGCAAATATCTGGCGGAGGCTAGGGAAGAGGTTAGGCGGGATACGAGGTGGGGGCGGGGGAAGGGGGGCGGTCGTACTCTTTTGTTTGGGGGGGGGTGTTATGGGGAGGAGGGGGGGAGAGGGAGGGGGGTGGGGGGTTGAGGGAGGTGAAATAGGGGAGGGTGAGGGTAGAGGGTGGGATTTAGGGGGGAGGGCGTAGGGGGTAAAGGGGGTGAGGGGTGTAGAGGGGGGGGGGGGCGTAGAGAAGGGGGAGTGTCCTCATGCATGGGCGTAGTCGTCATGCATGAAATGAGTGCACCCCCCGACCCTCTAGCCCTTGGGAGGTGTAGAAGGTGGGGGATGGGAGCGGGGGGGATAGAGGGGAGGGGGTAGGGGGGGGCGGGGGGGGGGGAGGGGCGTACTCATTTGTTGCTTGCCTTAGTGATTTGACCATTGACCACGCATCCCTTTCGAGACGGAGCACCGTTCCTACTCCTAATAGAGAGACACCTTCAACATTCGGGCGCTCATTACACTGTTTCTATCACATAAAAATGTTTGCTTATGTTATCCCCTGCCTGTTTCGCCGTCTGTGGCCACCATCTATCTCCTAGGATAGCGCTCGTTTTCTCTCGGGGGGGGGGGGGGGGGGGGGAGGGGGGTATAAAAAAAGGAGGGGGGGGTAGGGTAAGGAGGGGGTGGAGGAGCCACAAGTAAGTGTTGCAGTTGTAGAACTAGGCCAGTGATAGGTACTTAATAATATTGTATGGACGTAACTCAATGCATTACACGGGGGATATTAGCCGCGAGCAGTGAAGCTAAAATCTCCACCGGGTACGTTGTTCTGCAGTATGGTGTCAGGAGAGGAGGTGTAATTATCACATAATGGCATGGCCGCACCGCTCGTGAGTAATAGCGTGCGAACGTAACTAAATGTGAACGCGAAGGAAGAGAGGAGGTACATCGTCACATGTTCAAACTTGCCTCACCTAGCAGTAGCACTTGTGCGTGCGTGGGTAATAACGTAATTTCAATTTCTCACGATTATCATGTTTGCATAATTTCCCCCTGCCTGCTGCGCATGATACTGCGGTGGGGTCGTGCTTAACCCGTTGGACCCCCACGTATGTATGACACACAAGCAATCAAAATATTGGGAACCGCGCTGTTACAAACCGTCTACCTGGTGCGTTACAAGTACCACGCATACATAACATGACACGCGCGACAACGCCCCCCGCCAGCATTAATTTTTTTCTGAGCGGAGACGAATAAGGCTATATACGACGATGGAGAGAGGTGTAGCACCGAATAATGTTTCCTCATCTATCTCCTATGTTACCTGCTTTAGAGCCCCAAAATCCCTCCCTATACTAACTTCAACTAAATTTGTCCCCTAAAGGGGGTTCCAGTAGTGAAGGCGTTGAGGACCTCGTTTCCTCACCGAAAAATCGACTTCGTTCGGAAAAAAGAACTGAGAGCGAAACCCGGCGAACAAGCCCCATGGGCTAGGTACACAGCGATGCATAATAAAAAAAAACACACGAGAAACCGTTCAAACAATATTTGGTCAAGTAAGGAGGGCGGTCGATCAGAAATATTTTTTGCTACAAAAAAAAAACTATGATACCCTTGTTCTGATATCGGTATCGTATTTTTCCGAGCGGATTGTCCCCTAAACAAAGAGCGCCACACGTGCGATAACAAAAGAAGCGTGTCGTAGCCTTAGAAAGAAACCACACCTCGGAGAGATCATTCACCGATCCGTGCTTGACGGTCTACAGATATTTCAGGGAAGATCTCTCTGTGGTTTATTAGTTCACCATGTTACCCGGTGGGGAGCTGTACGACCTGCATGATGATCTAGCACATACATTGCTATGTGTTGGATATTTACTCTGTATATATAGATACAGAGCCAGCACACACAGCAAATCATAACACCGGAAAATGCGGGCTGTACTGCTGTTGTAGTAGATGACCACGATCAAGATCTGTCCGAGATTGTGGAAATATTATATCTCATCAAGATATTCTCATGAAGATATTTCCCATCAAGAGATATTTACCATCAAGATCTTCCCAAAGACACATCGCTCTTGAGAGTTGGTTGGTTGTTTTGCGCTCTATCCGTTCTGGAGCAAAAACCAGCCGGGCAATTCGTCCCACGGATCCTGATCTGTCCGCGGTTGTGGAAATATCTCATCAAGATATTCTCATCAATTTCCCATCAAGAGCTTCCCACACACACATCGCTCTTTCTTAAGATTTGGTTGGTTGTTTTGTGCTCTCCCCATTCTAAGGCAAAAATTGGCCGGGCAATCCGTCCGACGGATCCTGATCTGTCCGAGGTTGAGGAAATATCTCGTCAAGATATTATCATCAAGACATTTCCCATCAAGATCTTCCCATAGACACATCGCTTTTTCTTGATATTTGGTTAGTGATTTTTGTGCTCTCCCCGTTCTGGAGCAAAATCGGATGGGCAATTCGTCCGACCGGGGGGGTATCTTCTTACCAGAGCCGGTTATTCGGCAATATGGTTGACCTGCAGATGAAAAAAAAATGTAGTTAGCCCTTCATAGCCCTGACACCACCCCGAACTCAGCCAAACGACCAAGGCGACACGTGCGGCAGGCTTGTTTTTTCCGGTGGGTCGGGGTCACTCGCGCGAGTAACCCCCCTGTTGTTTTCGCGGTGGGATAGGTCAGCTTTCTTGCTGGTTTCGTTTTTGCGATGACGTGACACCGCCGCCATGGATGGGGTGGCTTTAGCTGCGCGCTGCGCTGCACGAAAAAAAAGTATCACCTGAAGAAGACTTTGTTTGCAGTGAGGTATAGAGTCCCTCGGGGGAGTGGCCGAACTAAGGCAGGCAGTGAAACAGAGGGGATACCTCCGCATACCTCCCCTGCCGTAGCCTTAGTCAAACCCAGTGGACCAATCAAGATGCAGGGATGGTTCCCCTCCGTCTCGTACCCAGAGTGTGCCTCACGCCATTTGCGATCAAAAAACGGGTAGTAATGTCTACTGCGAGGGGGGGGGGGGGGGGGTAATATTGAATGCTTGCGTGCGGTACTTCGAGTGGTCTACTACATACTACAGCAGCAGGACGCGACAACACTTACATACACTAAAAAGAAAATGGGAAGCTAACGATTTCAGGCTTGAGTTTTTGTAGACGAAGACAGAAGAACGAACATCGGAAAACTCCGAAAGGTCACCTTTTAAGAAATAATCACGTTTCTTTTTTTGCCAGGAACCCTCATGACATCCTTATTTATGGAACATGTCAAAACGATTCAAAGTCCGCGGATTCCTGATGAAATATGGCGTTTCGCGAAAATGTCGAACTTTTTTATGTCACGATTCCTGACATTTTTAAAACTGAAGTATTTCGTTAAGAACGGGCCTAACATGGGCCCTTTTTTTTGTGCTGAAAATAGTGCGCGACACGCACACCTTACCGTAGCATCGGAATTCCATCCCGCTGCTGCTCGGGCCAGAAATTTATGAGATTCTGAAGTGGCGTCTCGTACCTCCGATAAGAAGAGTGGGGAAAGCGAAAAAAAGCTCACCCCTTTAGAGCCCCCAAATC
The DNA here is from genome assembly GCA_012845835.1 of Undaria pinnatifida. Classification (NCBI taxonomy): domain Eukaryota; class Phaeophyceae; order Laminariales; family Alariaceae; genus Undaria; species Undaria pinnatifida. Next base: position 10,054,415 of record JABAKD010000013.1, read on the forward strand.
CCTCCCTATACTAAATTCAAGTAAAATTGTCCCCAAAAAGGGGTCCCAGTTGTGAAGGGGTTAAGGTATTAGTGGGGTATTGATGCATGCTACGATTATAAGAGGTACCAGGGGACGTAGCTCTTTTGGGCTACTACTTTGTTTCCTGCACGACGGGGCTCCTTAACCCAAAGTCGTCGGAAAAAAAACAAAATAATAGGACATTTTTTTTTTTTGCATGATTTCTCGTTGTGTGCCTAGGTCACATAGTAGTAGGGGATTTTTTTCATCCGGTATGTAGCAGTTATCTCAAGACCCCCCAAGAAAACATGGTCCGTCGACGACGCCATTTGCTAAGGTATTAGTGGGGTATTAGTCCGTTTGACCACTTTCAAAAGGTTAAACCGATAGCTTACCCAAACTAAGCCTTGTAATACTTTATTTACTGGCGGACGCTCAAGGAAATTGGACCAAGAAATCGCCATCACGGGATCTCCGCACTGGTGCGCGGCTCTTGAGTTAGGTCAGGCAGCCCGCCGGAGAAAGGCGAAGCACTCAGTCGGAGTTAGCCCACCGGTTGGCGCGTAAGCTCAAGCTCCGTGGAGGCTCATAATAGCCTCGTAGCGGGATCTCCGCACTGCTTATTGTACTGCCGTGACACTTTGTCTTGCTGTGGTCTGCTCGCTTTAGGCGACTATACAACGATCAGCGACTCAAAGCATAGTAGACTACTGGCTATTATTGCTGGATAGCATAGTAGAAGAGCTATCTATCCTTTTGGATGATGGAATTTGATATTTTTTAAATCTTGATTTCGGTATGAAAGATTCGCTTGACGGAAGACTTGGTGGTAATATTAATTGGAGGTGATGGTATTGGTTGGCGTGTGCTCAGCGGCGAGCAGTACACTAAATCTTGAATAATAGCCTATTATGCTCAAGTTTGTTCAAGGGTGGTGGTGTCACAATAATAATCTGACGCTGACTGATTCTCCGATGATACCCCCCCCCCCGAAAAACCAGTGAGTTTTCTTTAACGAAAGTTTCATGGCTGCTCGACACGAGGAAGGATGCTATGAAAAAATTATCTTCAAAGGTTTTCTTTTTTGCATCGAAGGGTTATCGAACGATGGCGTCGAGGTGGCAAGGCGCACCGTATTTCAGTAGATACGGGCGGGAGTTGGTTTCAAAACCGGCGATTTCGTTAAAGAAAAGTTTGGGGGGGCTACTGCTGTAAAATAACTCCGCTCAAACTCCGACCAAGAGTTTCTCGTTGGCGGGCCTATCTATACTGTATTAAAGTCTCTTAACCCTTCGGAACTACTGCTGTACATCTCACACGTTTTTTGAGCCGAAGAAAAACTACTGGGAATTTGCAGCGCGGGATACTTTCTTGCTCTTAAGGGTTTTGGTTAGTTTCGGACGAAACGTTTTATGAACGTTGCCAATGTGTACCGCACTACTCGTATTATACATACACATTATACATCGTGTATGTCATCCATTTTTTGCGGTGTTTTTTTTGGCACGCTGGTTTTTGAATCCCCGCCGGCGATCCGGGGGTGGGTGTTTTTGTTTCGGACGATCAGCGGTATGATACGTACAACCTTCAGTTGGTTGGCTGTATGTCTCGGCGGCAGCTGCTGTGTCGTTTGTTTTTTTCGTATAACGGTATACCTTGGTCGGTGTTTTACCCCGACAGCCAACCAACCCTGTTGTTGTTGTTGTTGTTGTTGTTGTTGTTGTTGTTGTTGTTGTTGTTGTTGTTGTTGTTGTTGTTGTTGTTGTTGTTGTTGTTGTTGTTGTTGTTGTTGTTGTTGTTGTTGTTGTTGTTGTTGTTGTTGTTGTTGTTGTTGTTGTTGTTGTTGTTGTTGTTGTTGTTGTTGTTGTTGTTGTTGTTGTTGTTGTCGCTGTTCTCACATTAACTCGCATAATCAAGTCCGTGGTCACAGGACAGGCTCCAGTCACTCTGGAGCTGAGGCATACCCCAGGGCAAAAAACACAAACTAAAGGTGGTACACGCATATATCACAGCTGACGCAATTAGTTCCTCCACCAGAAACGTTAAAAAGTGAAATCGGGAGTCAGCCTACGATGTGCCAGGTCCATACTGGTGCATACATCTCACTACTCGCGCCTGAAAAAACCGACTACATACCGCTTGCCACCCAAGAAAGACTACCTACCACGTATATATTTATGTACACCTGGCGTCGCGGCAGGACGTGCTCGAACCTTCCGTTTTTCCGACTTATAGCCACCAGCCAGCTAACCTTACTTATTAAACGCCCCGTTATACACCTTCAACATATGGCATCGACGGCAGGACACGGGTTCGAATCTCTCACTATAATACGATATCGTGCGTAGCGCGAACAACTCGTTTGTGTGCATGTGTGTGTGTTTTTTTCTTTTTTTGCGGAAGCAATTTCTACGCGCAGGCGTGCGTTCCGAAATAAACGTTCATCGTGCCATATAGTCTACTGCTGTACTGACCAGTACGTAGTACATAACTGTACGAGTATGGCGTGTTGTTTATGGATCCCTGTGGGTTCTCTCGTCACCTCAGTTGACAAAGTAAACCTGCAACGAAGTTTGAGCACGCACGCACGCGAACGCACGGCCTTCGTCGGGCATGTACGGGGTATACTAAGTTCGAGGTATTATATTACCGGGACAACCGGCAAACGGTTCGTCCCAAAAAATATCCCATGGTTCTCCATGTAGTAGCATGTAGCATGTAGCATGTGATGTGATGTGCGTTTTAGAATGTCGCTATTTTATTTATTTATGTATTTTTTTTGCTCATCCCTTCTGTTGCTGCTCAGTGCTGTCTTCGCGCTTTTCTTTCTCTTTCTCTTTCTCCGTCCCAATTTTAATAGATGTAGCTCAGATCCGTGGTCACATAGCAGGCTCTTTTCCCCACTCCCCCTGACGGTACGCGCCTTCGTTTTTATCGCGAGAAGACCCTAATGCCATGCTGCATCCAGCGCTTTCTTCCCTCCTCGTCGACTCGCGCCGTCGAATTGCGCCTACCGACGCTGTGCTGTTAGTTAGGAACTCTCAGCAGTTAGTCGGTTTTCCTTATATTTTTTTAATGTTTTGCTACTGAACTCAAAATTCCTACCCACGAAGGATTCTAACCCCACAACCAACTCTATCTATTACTCCGGAGTACATATTAATAGTACATATTAATAGTACATATTAATAGTACATATTAATAGTACATATTAATAGTACATATTAATAGCATTCCCCAGGGCAACCACTACGTCACCGGGGCGACCGGACACTGGGATAATATACTATTAATACGATCTTGAACTGTTGAATAGTAGAGTGGTGTGGATGCCTCCCTGTGGATTATGTTGGCCCCTCAAATTGGAGCCAAAGTTTGGGTGTTATAAGGACGCACGACCAACCGTACGTACTAGTAGTAGAAGAAATGGGGTTGAAGCTTGGGTGGGGACGTACATGCGACCCTCAAGCAGACTTGGACGGAAATCCGCTCACCCAGTGGTCAGAAATACCCTGCCGTACCAAGGGGAAGGGGAGTGTTAGATGTTACCGGGTAGAATGTTTCTGTTACTAGTAGAGTGGTGTGTGAGTCCCCATCATGTTGAAATTCTTCGTCCCGTGAGATTGGAACGAAATTTCGCTAGAGACTTTCGAACTTGACAATTGTACTACTACTACTACACTGTTGTAGTGTACCAGGTATGGATGCATGTATGGATGTATGGTTTCCCCTTGGCTCCGTTCTTTATGAGAAATGTTTTTGGTTTATGGGTGAGCGAGGTTGCAGCTCATAGCGCTGCACATTGACGAATGGCAACAACATGGTAACAACATAGACTGATATAGAAAGCCTTCGTCTGGCCTTTTCCCTGAAATATCTCGCCGTTATGGGCAGGACGGAGGGGGGAGGGGGGGGGGGGAGGTAACCATTCAATATTACTATTGTGCATGACACCCGACTATGTACAGCGCATGAGTTTGAACATTGATCGCTCAGAACATTGATCGCTCAGAACATTGATCGCTCAGAACATTCCCTAAATAAAAAAAAAACTCGGAAACAGACGGAAACCAATATCATGCACAACCGTAGTCCGCACGTAGAGCCTCACACACTAGACGCGCGCATCCTTGCAATGCCGGGGCGGAGCACGTTGGGTTTTCGCCGACCAGGCTGACATTGGTTGCAACGAACACGACGCTTCGTGAGGTATTCGGCGAGTCGCATGAAGAGTGCCGTTCTAGAGGCGGGGGGGGGGGGGGGGGGGGGCGGGGGGGGGGGGGGGAGGACCGGGGGGGGGGGGGGGGGGGGGACTCAGGGGGGGGGTCGATGCGAGTCGACGAGGAGGGAAGAAAGGGCTGAAATTGAGGTATTCTCCCGAAAAAAATGAAGGCGCGTACTGTGGTGGGGAGGGGGGAGAAGAGCCTGTTAAGTGACCCCCGGATCTGAGCTACGTTTAAAGAGGGAGAAGGAGAAGGAAAAAGTGCAAAGATAGTAGGAGATGGGATGAGCAAAAAGCAAAAATGTAGGCCCGACAGCACAAAGCGAGCAACTGTCACGGGCGCATGGCCAACGTGTCCCACACTAAAAAGTTGTAGTAATAGTTAGTTATGTCATTAACAAGCGTCCGCGTTACGGCATTTTTTTTCCCAGAAAGTTACAAGATCACCGCCCGTCGCATCCCTAACTTTCCGTCATAAGCTAGGCGTGGCAAGTCGTGCTTGGAATTTAGGCCGCGTGTGCCTTGGAAATCAGAGTCCGAAGCATGTTGCTTGGAAGAGAAGTCGAGAAAAAAGATATGCTAAATAAAGTAAGCTTCCCTCGCAGTCTTTCTGGAAAAGTAATTACCGGTACGATATAACTCACGACCGAACGTCGCGCCCCTAATTTGCCGCCATTGGTCATGCGCCTGAATGTTTTCTCTTGCAGTAAGCCCGTGTGCCGTCGAAGTCGTGCTACGAATTAGCTTTGCCCTTGGTTTTTCTTCTGTTTCTGCTGTCTGGCAGTCGGTGTTGATGATCAATGCGTGATCGATATTGGTCGAATGAAGCCCACGCCGTGCATTATTTCGGATGGCAAGCCTAACCAGGGTGGTAACGATAATGTTGTTTAGAAGAAGAGAGTGCGAAGACTTTTGAAAGATGAAAGTTTCCCACACAGCCTTTCGTTACTACTTAGCGCGAAAAATTATACGAACCGCGGCACCAACGACGTAGCACTGCGACCGACCGCGGCCAATTCGAGACGGATTGCGACTTGCGACGAAAAAAGCGCCACGACTCAGCGTTAGTTCGCGCCATATCATCCGCCTCCGTACACCTCGGGCTGGTGGAAATCGCCCATGCACCAAATGTATTTTCAGGGTTTGGCGAGTTTGTTTTCTAGGGCGTGTGTGCTCTGGAGTGCCGGGCTACCAGACTTGCTTGTGCGGATCATACACTGGTAGTGATCTCCGAATAATGCGATGGTGCACAAAACCCCTGCTTCATCCCACCGCCCTTGTTCGCCAAAAAGGCGGATAGCGCAACAACGAACACTGGGTTTGTCAGCTAAACGCTGAAAGGTAAACTGCACGGGCGTGAAGGCCTTAACTGCCCTCAAAAAGGGCGGTAGACTATTAAGATTACAGAGATCCGTTGCTAATAGAACTGGAATCGCACACAAGAGAAGGAAGCATGTATCACCTCCTTTCAGGCGAGAGCTCTCCTACGCCACGCCTTCCTCGTTCGATTGAGGCTCTGTACTCCTGTACCTGCTGGTAAGACCAGCGCCAACAACGTAAGGTTGAATGAAAAGACGCAGGCTACGATGGAGGCATACCTTTTTTTTGGCGACAATGGTTTTCTAAATGGCGGGGTATCCTAAACTCCAAATCGTCAGAAATGCGGACATTTTTTTTTTTCCGGCGTGATTCTCGCCGTGTGGCTAGGCTATGGGATTTTGTCATCCCATAGGAGGACAGCAGTTTTATTTTTTCTACAAATTTGGATTTTTTTGGGAGAGGTCTTAAGCCCTTCACAACTGGAAACCCGTTTTTGGGGACAAAATTACTTGGACTTAGTATAGGGAGGGGTTCGGGGGCTCTAAAGGGGTTAAGCTCCCAAATTGAAGGGTAGTATTGAGAAAAAAAAATGTGGTGCACCTCTATCGTAGCAAGCGTCCGAAAAAAAAAAAAATGTTGAGCGAAAAGGTTGGTGCGTTTTTGCCCCTCCCCCTCCCTTTTTTTCTTGTTTGTAATTTGTCCCGCTCAAAGCGGATCTCCGCAATAGTTTCGTCGAGGGACTAGTCGTGAATAAGGTACTATTAGTAGTCACTTGCGCCGTGCCGTGCGTGTTGCGGGTTTGGATGTTGCCAAAAGTGAAATTGATCGCCTTGCTTAGAGATACCGCGCCTTGTTAGCACCGCCCTAGCCGGCGACTGCCACTACTAAGCAAGGTTGGGGTTCAAATCTCCGTATGTGGAGTTTTTTTTCCAAAGACCCCAACTGCCGAGCCCGTTTGGCGGCGTGGGTAAGCGCTACGATATTCGACGCATGCCGGCGAGGGAAGAAGGTGCTGAGTTATTATTACGATAGAAAATGAAGCCGCATACCGTAGTGGGGAGGGGGGAGACGAGCCTATGCGTAGTTGACCCAGGGTCTGAGTTGCAATTAGGGACGGAGAAGGAGAAAGTAAACGCGCGAAGATAATAGAAGGGATGAGCAAAAAAAAAACAATAACAAAACTGTGCTCGCGCAGGTTTCCGGGCGCGCTGAGCGTAGATACTCTCAGTAGTACAACATGTTGCTTGACGTCACCGTTTTTTTTGTAGAATTGGCAGAGTTGTATACCTTCATCGGGAACGACCCCCCGCAAGCTTCAATTTTCAGGCACGGGCGTCGTAGCTGCGCTGCAACCTGTCAAATAACTCGGAAAGACGGGGCGATCATTGATATTTGTATGGCGGTTTTTCGTTCGATTGACTCTTGTTTCACTGCATGCCCGCGGGTCGTCACTCTGACAGCACTCCAGGCAGCAGGCGCGTTCGTCTGTGCTCACGAATACCGTGCGGTTCGTACGGTGCAGGCATCCCAACCGCTGGAGTCTGTAGCCGCGAGTTGGTTAGTTGTGGGAACGGGGGAACTACGCTGTAGTTGAGTGGATACCCGCGGCCATGTGAGTTCAGTTTGCACATTGGATCATTTCACTTTTGCGCCTCCTTCGTATCGTGCGTTTTTAGGCGGGAAATCGTCAGCATTTCCCGGACGAATTTTGATTTCATTTGGTTTAAAAAAATTGCGGATTTTCCTAGGGCTCCAACACCTTTGCGTGACCGCGGACTCTAGATTTTTGACAAGAGTTAATGTGAGACAACAACAACAACAACAACCCTCGTACTTCGCCAATATTTTTCTTATCTCTAGTCACGGCAAATTAATATGGGTGTGACGAACAGTAATTTCCCAAACAAAAAGAACGTGTCGGACGCTTGCTAGTACCGTAACTACTAGGTTTTTAGTGCGCAACACGTCGGCCGGACACCCTTGGCCGGGGATCGTTTTCTTTTTTTGTTTCTGGCGGTTTGCATATATATATGCATATTATCTGACTGGCGCGTGTTTGTATGTACGTCTTTTTGCATCATCCATCCGACTTTATTCGGAGCGTTTTTGTTTGCGGCTCGACGTGCAATGTTTACCGCCGCTATGAGTCCGGACTGAGACAAAAGTTCGTCTGATTTAACAACCCCGTCACCCAACCATCAATAATAATAACAACAAACTAGCCAACCCGCGGCGGTTCTTACGCGAAACGAGGGCTCATCATTCACGCAGCAGAATTACCCCTAGTAGATAGAGCTTTCTCAGCACTTGTTCGAGAAAAGGAGAATGGTTGAGGTCACCGCGTACGAGACGAAGCGGGGAATTTTTTTTTCCCCTACATCGTTGATCGGTTGGTAGGATGCCTGGTAGAAGTCAAAGTGCGTCCCAATCATTGTCTTTCTCCATTTCATGGTAAGGCGTGGAAAGCGGAAAGATGCGCCTTCTCGTCACTTTTAGCTCATTGCTAGGCGTGGATTATACCCTGAGTTGGTTGGGTAGAAATTGGTGGCTTTAGCGTTTTTCTCCGCTAGGTACGTCAGCTGTGGTGCTTGCACATGTCTATATTTATTAAAAAATGGAAAAATATACTTCATTTCTTCAGCTGTGAGATCGACCAAGAATGATTTTTTTTATAAAAACTCAGCTTTGCAAGCAAGCTGTGTGTGTGATACTTCGATCACGCGTCCTACGGGATGTGCATACTCTCCTGGAGGATACGGGTCGGTGAATCCCCTGCTAATGCCAGGGTCAACAGGACTAAGTCGTTCAGCCTTGTTCTGCGCACGGAAACTGTGCAACCCGCATTGAGGGGGACAAAAACAGACATCTGTGGAATTCCGTATGCATAAAACAAATGCTTTTAGTATGAGTTGACTTTTGGAGTCGGCTGCTTGGGTCTACCGGGTTTGTAGGCAAGTTCCTGTGCACCCTCTGTATATGTGGCAGGCCAGCGGAAGGTCCAGCCCAGGCCTGATGCTCGGGTTGCCAGGACTGTCGAGTCATGATGCAACATGCGGTGGACGTCGATCGCTACTGTTCCGAGGCGATCTCTCTTCTGTCCATGATGTAATGCAAAGGCACACTTACACACCTGTATTGATCGAATGAAGACCGACGAGTGAGATCTGGCGTTCTGCATCATCAGGCGTCGGGCGGTGCACACTTGATCGTAAAGCTCTTCGAACGCCCATTTCACACCCTACCAGGGAATACCCAAACTAAGGCGTGGATCCCAAGCGCCAGACCCCCGCATTCCTACAGATGGACGCTTTTGCGCTAAAACCATAGTCTAATGATCGAAGTTGCGTGTCACCCGATGGCCGATTGTTTGTGCTAATCCAGGGAGCCTCCATGGTCATTGCGGGGTAGAGCAGTCGCAGGCCACAACCTTTCAGCTCACGTGTAAAAGCGTTACATATCATGAAAGTTAAAATACACTCCAGCTGTGAGATCGAAGGTTTCGTCGAAACTCATCTTTGTAAGCTGTGTATGATACTACGATCGCGCGTATTACTGTGTGTGTCCTCATTAAGGGTGTAGGCCGGCGACTCCCCTTACAACTAGCTTGTACCACGGTCAACAGGGTGATGTTAAAATCAATCTGTGCACATGGAGACTATAAAACCCGTTTTTGAGGGGGACACAATCTGACGGCTGTAGAATGCACCAGTTTATCATGTATATCCTATAGTCGTATGACCGGTGAGGAGAGGGAGGCGGGTAAAGAGGGGATAGGTCGCATAAATAAATTAGAGCTTGCTTCACGCGTACTGCTGGTAGGTGATGGTGGGGGCGGCAGGGAAGGGGGGGAGGCCAATTGAAGCTTGAAGACCATATAAATTAAGTGGAGCTACTGCATGGGTGACTCGAAATGTACAGAGGTGATATCACCTGTCGGGTAGTGTTTATAACTCTGGCGGGTTTTGTATTTTTGGTGGGGCGGAGGGGGAGGGAGGGGAGGGAAGGAGGTGGAGGGGTTGTTTGAGGAGGGGATCACGGAGGTGGATGGGAACAAAACATGTTACCTGCATTCTAAATTGTAAAAAAAAATGAAATGCCCTATATACTCGCATCCACCTCCGTTTCCGCCCCCCCCCCCCCCCCCCCCCCCCCCCCCCCCCCCCCTCCCCCCCCCCCACCACACACACCTCCCCCGTCGCCCCAACAAAAAACACTCCCCTCTCATGTTTATAACAGTTAGCCTCGGTTGGCACCGACGCTGTAAAACATTGTATGCATATTAGGATTAGCGTTGGTTGGCAACGACGCTGTAAAACATGCCAATCACTGCGTGAGCTAGACAACCAGGGTACCTTTATTTTTTATTTTTTTGGCAGTCACCAGGATGGTTATCGAGTGAGGTCATATTGTGCGGGGTGGAGAACCCTAACTCCGCACAAGGGGAATGATCGCACCAGGTAGTGTGAATATGGTAAGGCACCCACAAGGCAGTTGCATAGTAATACCCATTCATTGCTGTCTCTGGAGTGGCCACACCAGAAAACAAAGCATAACTCATTGGCGCTGTCACCCATAAGCAAGAAAATAGGGACGAGGTGCCGAAATACGAGCGGTTCTTGGAAGGATGCAGTTCACCCTTCATGCGACTCGCCGAACACCTCACGGCGCTCCGCGCTTAGTGTAAGCAATGCCTGCCTGGTTGGTGAAAACCCGACGTGCTTCGTCCCGGCAGGGTAGGGATGCGAGGGTCTATGGTCATACGACTACGGCTATGCACAAGCTGAGTACACCTCCACACACGCACAAACACCCCCCCCCCTCCCCTGCCGCCCCACCTAAAATAAAAATACTCCAGATTAACAAGCACTACCCGACGGGTGATACCACCTCTTTACCTTCCGAGTCATCCATGCAGCAGCTCCAATTATTTATATGGTCTTCAAGTTCAAGTTAACCTCCCCCCCGGCCCCTCTTTCTCCGCCACCCCGGCCATCGCCTAGACCTAGCATCACGCGTTCAATACGCTCCTATAGATAATGTTGGAAACCCCCCCCCTCTCAGACGACGAAACAGGATGGGGATAGGAGAAGCAAACAGTTTCTATGTAGTATACGTAAGAAGCGTAATGAGCGCCCAAATGTTGGAGGTGTCTCTATTAGGAGTAGGAACGGTGCTCCGCCTCGAAAGGGATGCGTGGTCAATGGTCAAATGACTAAAGCAAGCAACAAATGAGTACGCCCCTCCCCACCCCCTCTCCCACGAGGCAGTCACATAGTAATACCCATTGCTGTCTCCGGAGTGGCCATACCAGAAAACAAAGCAACTCATTGGCGTTGTCATCCATAAGCAGGCGCAAGGTACCGAAGTCCGTCTTACGCGCGGTTCTTGGAAGGGTGCAGTTCGCCCTTCATGCGACTCGCCGAACACCTCATGGCGCTTCGCGCTTGGTGCAAGCAGTGTCTGCTGGTTGATGAAAAGCCGTACTCCGTCCCGGCATAGTAGGGATGCGAGGGTCTATGGTCATATGACTACGACCATGCACAAACTGAGCACACACCCCTCCCCCAAAACCTCGTCTTCTTCTCACCGGTTTATACGACTTATAGTAGAGGGTCTATGGCCATATGACTACGACCATGCACCAACTGAGTACACCCCCCCCCCAAAAAAAAAACTGCCCACCCCTCACGGGTTATACGACTACAGGATATACATAATAAACTGGTGCATTCCACAGCCGTCAGATTGTGGTCCCCCTCAAAGACGGGTTTTATAGTCTCCATGTGCACAGATTGATTTTAACATCACCCTGTTGACCGTGGTACAAGCTACACTGTAATTCTAAGGGGAGTCGCCGGCCTACATCCTTAATGAAGACACACACAGTAATACGCGCGATCGTAGTATCATACACAGGTTACAAAGATGAGTTTCGACGAAACCTTCGATCTCACAGCTGGAGTGTATTTTAACTTTCATGATATGTAACGCCTTTACACGTGAGCTGAAAGGTTGTGGCCTGCGACTGCTCTACCCCGCAATGACCATGGAGGCTCCCTGGATTAGCACAAACAATCGGCCATCGGGTGACACGCAACTTCGATCATTAGATTAGACTATGGTTTTAGCGCAAAAAGCGTCCATCTGTAGGAATGCGGGGGTCTGGCGCTTGGGATCCACGCCTTAGTTTGGGTATTCCCTGGTAGGGTGTGAAATGGGCGTTCGAAGAGCTTTACGATCAAGTGTGCACCGCCCGACGCCTGATGATGCAGCACGCCAGATCTCACTCGTCGGTCTTCATTCGATCAATACAGGTGTGTGAGTGAGCCTTTGCATTACATCAGGGGCACAAGAGAGATCGCCTCGGAACAGTAGCGATCGACGTCCACCGCAAGCATCAGGCCTGGGCTGGACCTTCCGCTGGCCCGCCACATATACAGAGGGGACACAGGAACTTGCCTACAAACCCGGTAGACCCAAGCAGCCGACTCCAAAAGTTAACTCATACTAAAAGCATTTGTTTTATGCACACGGAATTCCACAGATGTCTGTTTTTGTCCCCCTCAATGCGGGTTGCACAGTTTCCGTGCGCAGAACAAGGCTGAACGACTTAGCCCTGTTGACCCTGGCATTAGCAGGGGATTCACCGACCCGTATCCTCCTGGAGGAGAGTATGCACAACCCGTAGGACGCGTGATCGAAGTATCACACACACAGCTTGCTTGCAAAGCTGAGTTTATATAAAAAAATCAGCATCACCACTAACATGAGCAGCAGACGTGGACGCGGACCAAGACATCTTCGACGACATGTAAAATACAGGGCGTATAATCGTACGTTGGCTAAAAATAGTGTGAAAAGGAAGTACAGGTGCAGACATGTTGAAATTGCGGTAGACCACACTGCCAACCTATTACGCAAGATATTTCGTGCCTACCTGCCGCCTGCATGATCGCCTAACAACCTCTGCCAAACGAAGTAGCATGTGCCTAACGAAGTAACGTAATTGAGCGCGGGTGCATCAAGCGTTCCTTTCGAAACACCGACGATTTGCACTTCTCCCTCTCGTGCTCAGTGTTGGTGACAATGCATGACCACATTACCTCGCTTGTTGTATTTTGCACTATGTATCTCTGTCTAATTTATAATTAGAGACCTGAGAGCCCCACATTGGCACGGTAAAAAATCATTTTAGCTACATGGTTGCACCTGTCGATAGAAATGTTATATCTTGCGATCCCTGTAAAATAACACACTACGAAGCTATAATACATTGTATACCACACCTAAAAAAGTTTTGTATACCACACCACAGCTAACATCAAATCTGCTACAATAATAAACAATACCAGGCAGGTGGTATCACCTCACCTCATTACCTTTCCAACCAGCCATGCCGTAGCTCCAATTCATTTATCCCCCCCCCCCCCCCCGCTCCCTCCTTCCCCACCACCCACACCATCGCCTAGACTTTGCACGTTTAGTAAAGCTTCTCCCAGGTATACATTCATGCGACCTAAAGAGGTTTGATCCCCCTCGTTTTGTTCTTTCCCGCCGCACCACTTAAAATCAAAATCTGCTAGAGTAATAAGCACTACTAGGCAGTTGATATCACCTCATTACCTTTTTAGCCATACATGCCGTAGCTCCAATCCCCCCCCCCCCCCCCCCCCCCCCAACGCCCCCTCTTTCCCCATCAACCGCACCATGCCTAGACCTAGCACTACGCGTATAGCAAGCTCCTAACTGATATTATATATCTATCTATGCGACCTAAAGCTGGGAATCCCCCTCCCCCCCCCCCCCCCCCGCCTTCGAACACTCCGCCCTCCTCACTGGTTGTACGACTGACAGGATATACATGATAAACTGATGAATTGTTTCCAAAACCGTCAGATTTGTCCCCTTAAAGGATTTACAGTTTCCGCGCACAGATTGAGTTCCCGCCCGTCCCACCCCCCCCCCGCCCGCCCCCCCCCCCCCCCCCCCCCCCCCGCGCTCCCTCTTGTTCAAAACCAGCCCCCCACGCCCTTCAAAACTCCGCCCTCCCTCACCGGTTATGCGACTTACAGGATACACTTGATAACTGATGCATTTCCTACACAGCTGTCAGATTTTGTCCCCTCAAAAACGGGTTTATAGTTTCCGCGCACAGACTGACTAAGCATCACCCTGTGACCCTGGTACAAGCTACATTTTAGTTCCAAGGGGAAGTCGCCGGCCTATATCCTTAATGAAGACACACCCCGTAATACGCGCGATCGGAGTATCACACACAGCTTGCAAAGATGATTTTCGACAAAACCTTCGATCTCACAGCTGGAGCGTATTTTACTTTTACAATATGTACGTGCGTGCGTGGAAGCCAACGTATATACATGCGTGTGCGTGCGTGTGTTCCAAACTAAACAAACTAACTTGGGCGTGTCGCGTGTATGTGCCTGCGTGCGTCGTGCGTTCTAGAACAAATAGAACATATTCACATTTTTACTAAACTGCTATATATGTCATATGTCATATAGCACATACATGTCTCTGCCTGGATGGTTCTCTCGTCCCCTCAAACTGTACCGAAGTTTGGGTAGGGACTTACGACCTTGAAGTGTGCAGTGCTACTCTGCTGTATGTGGACACCCGTCATCTGCGTGCATCGTGCGTTCTAGAACAAATAAAACATATTCACATTTTTACCCAACTGCTCTACTACGAAGTCCTATGTCATATATCATATATAGATGATTCGGAGTTAGTATACACACCAAGCTTGCAAAGATGAGTTTCGACCAAATCTTCGATCTCACAGCTGGAGTGTATTTTTATATTCTATGTGACCTAAAACCTCTTGAAAAACCCTTCCACCCCCTCCCACCCCCCCCCCCCCCCCACCCCCCCTCTCCCCCCCCCCCCCCCCCCCCACCTTCCCCCCCCTCCCCCCCACCCTCCCCCCCCCCACCCTTTTTTTTTTTCTCGCTCCCCTCTGCTCAAAACGCACCCACCTAACATCGAAATCTGCCAGAGTAATAAATACTTCCGAGCACTTGATATCACCTCATTATCTTTCGAGCGCCATCCTGCCGTTTGCTGCAATTCACCCCCTGCCCGCCCCCCCCCCCCAACGCGCCCTCCTTTCCCACCACCCACACCATCGCCTAGACCTAGCACCACACGTATAGCAAACCCCTACATCTATGCGACCTGAAGATGTTGTTGAAAAAACCCTTTCCCCCCCGGTCCCCCCCCCCTCCCCCCCCCCACTCCCACCCCCACCCCCTCGAACGCTCCGCCCTCTCCTCACTGGTTGTACGACTTACAGGATATACATAATAAACTGGTACATTCTTTCCCAATCCGTCAGATTTATCCCCTTAAAGGATTTATAGTTTCCACGCACAGATTGAGCTGCCCCGCTCGTCCCCCTCCCCCCCCCCCCCCCCCCGCTCCCTCTTGATCAAAACCAGGCCCCCACGTCCTTAAAAACTCCGTCCTCCCCTCACCGGTTATTCGACTTACAGGATTCGCTTGATAAACTGATGCATTTCCTCCCACAGCTGTCAGATTTTGTCCCCCTCAAAAACAGGTTTTATAGTTTCCGCGCACAGACTGACCAACATCATCCTGTTGACCCTGATAGCTACACTGTAGTTGCAAGGGAAGTCGCCAACCTATATTCTTAATGAGGATACACAACCCGTAATACGCACGATCGGAGCATCACACACAGCTTGCAAAGGTGAGTTTCGACAAAACCTTCGATCTCATAGCTGGAGTGTATTTTTATTTTTATAATATCATATACCACATACATGCCTCCGCCTGGAATCGATCTCATAGTTGGAGTGTATTTTTATTTTTACAATATCATATAGCACATACATGCCTCTGCCTGGATGGTTGTCTCGTCCCCGCAAATTGTACCGAAGTTTGGGTAGGTACTTACGACCTTGAAGTGTGCATTGCATACTCTGCTGTATATTGACACTCGTCAACGAAATCGTCCGAACATCCCGCCGTTCCCCCTGCAAGGAGGGGAGGGGGGTGTTTCGGAGCTTACACCGTCGTGGGTTGGACAATGTATTACCAATTCTAGGTACGTACGTATAATTTACATACATATTATAAAGGTGTACCTGGTAGTAGTTATAAATAACCCTTTACCCCGCTCTGTAGGGTAGCTGGAACGAAGTGTGGGCAAGGACAAAGTGCTAAAAACAGCAAAAAACTCACCTCGGTATGTAGAGTGCAGTGTACCTGATATAATTACCGTCGTGTTTCATTGCTTGGTTTGCATCTGTTTTCTCGTTGTTTGTGGAGGTGTTCATGAGGGATTGGCTTTGGAGCTTGGTATGATATTATTACGGTGCGCCTTTGTCCAACTTTCGGATGACGTGCAAGAATAAGCAAGCACTTGTTGGTTGTGATGTGTCTCGAGCAGCAGATGGCAAGAAACGGTCACGATGCATCATGGCAATATATGGTTCGTTCGAAGTACATGGACATTCGTCCACCAATTTGTCCGAAGCAAAACATGAATTATGACGGCTGGAGGGAGTAAGGTCAGGAGAACATGGACGCACAACGCACATCCATTGATATTACGGAGGACGATAGTAAATAGGACCAAATATTGTTAGTAAAAATACATGAATATATAGGTTTTTGTGTCCACCGTAGGTCCTATTTACTAGGGTTCCCCGTAAAAAGTAGTATTCGTAGTTGTTGGTTGTTGGATTCATGTTCTTGCGCTTTTGCTTTTCGCGGTCTGGATTTTTCTTATTTCCAGGGCTCTTACGGGTCACGTCTAACCTCGCGGGTCGGGTCGGATCGGGTCAGGACCCGACCCGTGGGACCCGACCCGCGATATTTCAAGAACCATCTAACCCGGCCCGACCCGAGCCGTGATAGATTTAAAAACATCCTGACCCGACCCGACCCGACCCGCGTGAGATTTCCAAACCTCACGACGCGACCCGACCTGACCCGTCAGAGTGTAAAAATACCTCCTGACCCGGCCCGACCCAACCCGCCAGGCTCCAAATGACCCGTGAGAGCAGGTCATGTGGCGGGTCGGGTCACCTTGACTCGTAAGATTTTTCTCCAGATCCACGGGTCGGACCCGCGGATCCGAACCCGTGGATCCGACCCAGGGGTTGTCTCCTCGAAAATTCTTCCACCTGCAGTGACAAGTGACTGGATGAATTGTGTATGGACAGATCAGGACATCAATACATATATATATACATTTTTGGCGGTGTTTTAACGGAACCTTATTATTATCAAGGAGTAGCAGCACCGCGGAGGCCCTCGGATAGGAATAGTAAGGTTTCAATGTTTTCGATCCGCGGGTCAGATCTACCGGTCCTACCCGCGGGTCCGAAAAGTACAACTCTCGGGTGAAAGTGGCCCGACCCGTGACATGACCCGTATCGCGCGGGTCATCACCCGACCCGACCCGCGAGTTTTTAAAGCATCTTGATCCGACCCGACCCGCGAGATTTGTAAACCTGTTGACCCCGACCCGACTTGACCCGACCCGACCCGACCCGACCCGACCCGACCCGACCCGACCCGACCCGACCCGACCCGACCCGACCCGACCCGACCCGACCCGACCCGACCCGACCCGACCCGACCCGACCCGACCCGACCCGACCCGACCCGACCCGACCCGACTCGACCCGTGAGTTTTCAAAACTTGTTGACCCGATCCAACCCGACCTGTGAGGTTTTGAAAACTTCCTGACCCGACCCACGGGTCGGGTCGTGACCCGTGAAAGCCCTAGTTATTTTACCATGTTTTTGTTGTTGACACTAGCTAACGCTGCACATTGTCAGATGGCAAAATAAATAAGAGCAGTAATATTAACACTATGATGATGGTGGTGTTGACGACTACGACGACGATGATGTAGTAGTAAAAATCCCCAGCAGAGAATCGTTGTGCAGCAAGACGAGTGCACGTTGGTGCAGAAGCAGCAGATTACCCGTAGGTGCCAGGCTAGTAGCTAGCGCTGTTGATGTTAGAATGTTAAAAGGGTTGTTATGGCCCTGGGTGGGGGTTACTGGTTAACCTTTACCCTGCCCAATAGCTCAGAGGCTGTTATTTTTTACGTGATCTCTTCACTTCGACTTCAGCAAATACGTTCATGGCGCTGGAGGCAGGAGACGGTTTCGAATCTGATCTCTCATTTCGAACGTTTAGCATTTTTTCAGAAACATTTCTACGCGCACGCGTGCATTCCAAGTTCCAAAACAAAGAAGAAACACACTCGTGTGTGCGTGTGTGCGTGCGTGCGTGCGTGCGTGCGTTTCAAAACAAACACGTATGCATGTCTTTACCTCTGGCCCTCTCGTCCCCCTCGAATTCGAACGAAGTACGAGTATGGGCATATAGTCTATAGGGACGTACGACCTTGAATGTGTACGAAAACATGGGCATCCGTCAGCCGATTCGTCCGAAATATGAAATGTCCTGCCGTTCCGGAGGGGGGAGGGCCGTTAGAAAGGCTTGCGTCATGGGTTGGGTAACTAGAAATTTCGTAGTTGCGCCGCCCATTAGCTGAGCTGGAACGAATTTTCAGCTTGTGTAGGAACATACGACCTTCAGTATGTATGTGTAACAATCTCGACCTCATCCCTCGCCCCAGTTACAACTCCTTACGCTGCGTGATCTTGTGATCTCATGCGTATCGCCATAGGTCTCGCGTGCGTGCCTGACTTCGTACGTTTCGCGCGATCTCATGATGATGCTTCGTATCAGGTTAATATACTTTGTATATACTTCGAAGTACATTATATTATGTTTTGCCACCCGACAATGTGCAGCATGAGCTTCAACGTCGACCATTCATAAGCACTACTAACCCTTTTGAGGGCCGTTTCTCTCTACCAAAAACAGAGA
This sequence comes from Undaria pinnatifida, assembly GCA_012845835.1. NCBI lineage: Eukaryota > Phaeophyceae > Laminariales > Alariaceae > Undaria > Undaria pinnatifida. The sequence continues at coordinate 10,072,855 of JABAKD010000013.1, forward strand.
TTTGTGATCTTGTCAAACCATCTACGAAGAGCCTGCAGCAATACATATCATACTATTAATAGTATAAGAATGCCGTGCGTGTGTCGTACAGCTCTTACCGTTGCGCTTTGAACACCCTTGTGGAACACAGTATTAAAGTAAACACACTAGTGGAACGCACTACTAGTGGAAACACTAGTGGAACACATATTAATAGGGGAATACACTAGCGGAACGCACTAGTGGAACGCACTAGTGGAACACACTAGTGGAACACACTAGTGAGCACACTGGTGGAACACACTAGTGAACATACCCTCTGCCCGGAGTCCGGGCTGCTTTGTGTGAGGGATTTTCGAATTTTCGT